>SGPL01000363.1:21559-34086 GCA_004802705.1 Bondarzewia mesenterica | reverse complement strand
AGGCGCGCATGGTAGACTGGGACAAGCGTACCTGGTCCTTCGCCTCCTTGAAAGCGACCATCGATGTCATCCTCCGGCTTCCATACTCTTTGGCACACCGGCATCGTCACATCGGAAGCGCTCCTCAAAGTACGCACGCAGCTTGTCGAGTAGGACATTGTCGACGGTCTGCTCGTCAATCTTCGCTCGCAGAGCTATCCATGCACACTTGCGAAGGCTGGCGAGAGCAACTTCGTTATCCTCGACCGTGCAATCAAAATCTGCATTCGAACATACCAGTGTCAGATGAGAAGCGTGATGAATATGTTTGAATCTACTGACCCTTGGCCTTGGTGAGGTAGCTCGTCTCGGCTTTGTCCAGGGTCTCCTTAAATGTCCGCCGAATGCTGTCCCACACATCTGGCGATGCCTTGTTGAGGAGAAGGTCGACGGGTTCCGAGATCTGCTTCTTGAAAGATCACTGTTTATCAACATAATTGGCATATAGCTTGTTAACATCGCGTCTTTGGATCCAAACTGACACATACCTTGATGGCGTAGACCATTTTATTTGTCTCGTCCTTCCTCAGCTGATCTGAAACCCTCCTCAGCTCTTCTTCTAGTAATCCGAGCTCCTGTACCCAGTTCCACACCGCATCCTCGTCCGAAACAACCACCACCTTCGCACCCTTGGTAAAACGTATTTCGCAGCATGCGGGTGCATTGCCAACAACCTCAGCAAAGTTGTATCCATCGACGCGCATGTCGTTACAGCACTGACCGTGTCAAATGCCTCCAGATGCAGTACCTGTTGGATGTCGTATTCGAGCTTGCAATCGATGGTCTTGAACGACCGTAAACCCCGAATCGCTGGACGATAGACGCTGCCTGTTCGACCGAAGGCATCAGCGAGGACGACGGTGTCGTACTGACCGTCCACTTGTCTTCCCCTGCGGTTCTTGTCATTTTCGCCATCGTCTCGCCATCATTGATGTCCCGTCGCTGTTGTCCTGGTCGTTCCCTCGCCGCCATCGCTGTTGTCACTCGCCGTCGTCCTCTTGCCGTCTTCCTTGCCGTTGCCATTGTTGTACTGGTCGTTCTGGTCCTGATCGTCCTCGTCCCAATCATCCTAGTCACTTTTTCTCCATCCCCACACTGCTGCCATCGCCCTCTCGCGGTCATTGTCTCGGTGTCGTCCTCGCCGCCATGGTCCTCTCGCTGTCATCATTCTCACCGTCCTCAGCATCCTCACCGTCATTCTCAAGGGCGAGCGTGCATGGCCCTTGCTGTGAGATAGAAGGCGAGGGGAGAGAGAGGTGGGAAAGGCCTAAGACAGTGAAAGAGACGGGAGATGAGGCCGAGCGCGCATGGCCCTTGTTCATCCTTCTCGTGCCTTTGCTAGTCTCCGTGCTCGTCTACTGGCTGCCACTAACAAAAGATGAGGTGAGGACGTGGAGTAGAGTCCTACATTTGGTGGGTCGCGACGTACCTCACCCACCGTTGTCTTCTTGCCATCGTCATCCCTGCCGTTGTCGACCCCTTGTACTTACCGTCCCCTTGTGGCTGCCCTGCCCTGCCGTTGTTGTTGTCCTTGCTGTTGTCATCGTCCTTGCTGTTCTCGCCGTCCTTGCCGTCCTCGTCTTTGTCCTTGCTGTCCTTATTCTGGCCATCCTCGTTCTGGTCATTGTCATCCCGTAAATGTCGTCCTCACTGTCCTGACGAGTCTCGTCCGCGTTGTCCTCTCCTCGCCATCATCGTCATCCCTTACCGTTCTCGCCGTCACTTGCGCTATCCTCGCCGTCACTCTTGTCCCCTCGCCGCTGAATCCTCTCCTGACCTCTGTCAACTCGAATCCGCAGCCGTATACTTACGAAAAGGAACGGAACGGACGGGCTGGTCGGCGAAAAGTGGCCAGCAGTTTATGGGTACGCCGAGGCAGAGGTTGTCGAGTGTCCCATTCAACCCGCAATGCGAGAGGAACCAGCCGATGGCGGGGTGGGTAAGCGTATACTGTTGTGGCGCTCAAGGGCAAATGAAGTGGGACCTGACTGCTTTGTGGCAAGCGGGAGACCGGGAGGGAGGGACGCGACTGCAGTGTCACTCGAGACCATGACATAGGGCACACTGAGCTTGACGACCATGCGCAAAACAGCGTAAAGCATCTCGGGATCGGCTGGCAGGAGAACGGACCCGAAGCCTATCTGCACATTGTAAACGATGAGTTGAGTGGCATGAATCGACGAGGAGATGTATACTCACATATAGCACAGATTTGTTGCCTTTCTCCTGTACCATCCTATCTAGGAACGAGCTCAAGCCCGTCGCGTCCACTTGCTCCTTTTCCTTCCTGACGATTTCAAGAGTCCGCTGCGACGTCAAGGAGCTGACAGACAATATGCGCACGGCTGTTGGCTGGCCTTTCGACCAGCGGCTCACAACTCCCCTTCCGCCTGTGAATCATCCCCGTCCCATTTTTCCTTTGGTTGACGAGGGGAGCACGACTGTCCTTCCGCGTCTGAATCATGAAGAACGTTGTTGAGGCGAGAAGAGTGTCTGTAGAAACGGTAGAGCGTCAGTGACCGTCGTGCGGTACCAGTGAACTACGAGGACAGAGCAAGTGAATGGAAAGCGTTGACCGACCAGCGAGGAACTAGACGCAAGAAGGTGGACAATCGAGCTCGCCTACGATACCACATAAGATTTTTTGAGCAGGGGATGCATCTGTGCTCGTCATTTCAAAAAGGTAAGAGGAAGGAAGCGTTGACGCAGCCTGACGTGGCGCTTCCAGTTGACAAAGCGGACTCTGATTGTTTGGGTGACCCACTACAATCTTGACTACAAACACAACTACGACCTATCAACAGAAAGACGAACCTTATGTTCTTCAAGGGTATCGGTACGGTTTTGACTCAGCCTCCATGCTAACCTGACTGATTTTGCAAGGATTCAGCCGCTGTGTTTGACGACAGGGTCGATCCTCAATGCCTGGAAGATTTTGGTATGGTTCCGTTATGTATACCGTTTGTTTGCTAACTGTGTCATTAATGTTAGTGCGATTAGGAGGAAGCGTTGTTCGCAACAACAAAGGGGACATCTTCATATGCTCGTCAATGCGGGACACGGACTTCATTAGCAAGTGGTACAATGGTACTCCGAGAGTGCGTAGCGTGTTTTCACCTTTCGTGTGCGTCAAACTGATTCGTAGCACCAAAGGTCATCGTGTCCAGGTATATTTTTGATTGCATGGAGATGCAGTGCCGACTTCCTATTGATACCTACTGTGTTGGTGGTTCGTTCATCTGTTTCGTCTTCCGCTTTCATTTTAACGTGCTTACTTGTTGATTTTGTGAACGGTAGTGGATGCGAAGGGATACGTCGTGCCAGGCTCTAGCCTGATGCATATCCCTCCGACGAAATGCCTGCCTGCGGTACCATTTGGTGCAAACTCCTTTCGCAAGCTTATTTCCTCCAAGTCCTTGCCACGGTTACGGAAGACAGAGCTTCCTACACCACCCACATCACGAACGTCAAGCCGGGAAGTATCAAAGGATGAGACCAATGGGACGAGCCGATTATCTGGTGGTAAAGCCAAGCGAGTGTCTGAGGAACATAACAAGGGGTATGTAGCAGGGGCCTTTGTCCCGTCATTTTTGTACTCATATTGCCTGCTCGACAGATCTTCATTTAAAAAGCACCGAATACAGTAGGAGCACGAGTACATCATTGTCTAGTGTACAAGTAGGTTAAAAATATCTTAGCGGCATCGTCAAAAAGATCAGGATACAGAATAGCCTAAGAAAGTAGATTAAGGTGACCGACTAGCCAGACAAAAAGGCGTAAGAGGTTGGTAAAGGGCTTGTACGTTTGAATACCGAGGTCCGTCGGCCGTTCTACAAGCCACTGTGAAAACGAATCCATGCTGGCCATGGCTTCTGGGGGCACAAAGTCACACTGGCTGAGAAGAGCGTTGCCCTCTGTAGCGTGCATGGCGAGGGCATAGATCGAGGACTTGATTATGTTGTGATATGGACATGATGTATTTGATTGAATGAACGGATGCCAACCATTGATCCCTCGCTGAAAATTGAATAAGTACGATGGCCGCATAGAAATGAATAAACCACGTACTTGAGGGATACAACACCGAAAGCAATATCTATCAGGAAGCTGAATTCCTGATGCTCGCCACTGACGCCAATCATCGTCCTGAGCCGTAACTACATCCTGGGGGCATGAATCCATATGGTGCTGCTGCCAATCTTCCATCCCACGTACCCAGCACGGAGGGCAAAAGTCGACGAGGATGAGAAGCGCTCGGTCTATCGTAGTAGTTAACGACTGATATGTTTCTTGGCCACGCGCTGCTTGCTGTGTCGTCAACTTAATTTGAAATCCAGTCGAGGACAGTGGTCGTGCACTTCCTGCTCCACTCGACTGGACATGAGATGAGGATGGAGTCGAAAACTGCTGTATTGACCTGGGCAAAGATGGTGACCTTGGTCCATTCAGAAACGAGGGTGTGGGTTGAAGTGCCAGACGAGGTATTCCCATCGGTAGGGAGCGCGGTGGTAATGTCGGAGTTTTTGGTGTGCGTGACAGCGTCCTAAATAGAAATGAGCAGAAGGAAAAAAAACGCAAGGTGAACAGATACTCACAATGATCGTGCAGGCGTTATTGAGGGTGGCGGCATCGAAGGAATACCAGATTGTCGTGGAACAGATTGTCGAGACGTGGAGAGAGGTGCATGCAGAGGCAAAGTTGCAGGAACATAATATGGGTTAGTTGGCAAGGAAGAGGGAATGCGTGGGATGGGTTGATCGACCCTGCGAAGACAATTATCGCAAAGCTGTGCACCTCCAAGATTGGTGCACGGATCCGCAACCCCATCCATGAAAAAAGCGGGAGTGATGCGCCGACATGTAGAGAGATCCTTGGCCCAAGGTAAGAGTAGGTCAGCGCCGAAATCGTAAGGAGTACTCTTGGTTGTTGAGGAAGTCGAATTGTCTGCAAGAAAAGTAACAGCATTGGCTGGACGGCCGTCGCGGCCTGCGCGATTCTCTTGTTGGTGTTTATCAAGAGCGGTATAAGCGAGTTGGTAATGAACAACATCTCGAACGCTGGGCAAGTCAATGCCACAACCCAAGATGGAGGTCGAGACAATGATGGGATCACGACCAGAGACCCAGTCATCAAAAATCTGTCGGTTGAGTACCTTGCCTTCTTCGGAAATCTGAGCATAATAAGGACGTAGGCCAAGGGCCATTGCAACGGCTTCAGTGTCAGACCGAGTGCGACAAAAAACCATGGCTCGGTCTTCGGATGAGTATCTCGATGTACAGTCTTCGAGATAAGCGACAAGAGAAAGAAGGAGTTGGCTGCGTGGTAAAAGGCGCACAGTATAGCATAGTTCCGGTCTCGCGGTTGACATTCGGATAATGTCGAGATGGTCGAGGCCAATCAACTCACGGAACGGAGCCTCTAGAGTGGGCGGAAGAGAGCCGCACAAAAAAAACGAATGGACACTCTATCGATTCCACCAGTTCCTTGATGACAGAAAAGACCTCGCGATAGGCACTATCGGTGAGGATCTTGTATGCCTCGTCAAAAACGATGCGCGTGAGGCGCTTTTCGTGGACAAGTTTGTTGCAAAACCTGTAGCAGCAAAATCAGGAAAGGCAGTCAAGGCGAAATGTGAATCACCTTACATTTTAAATGTATCAAACGTTGCATGCTCAATACTAACGTACACGATAGAGACGTCGGGATTATATGGCTTATCAGCGGTCCATTCAGCGTAGGCAACACGCAGTTCATTTGAGCGTCGTTGAAAATCGGCGTGAAGTCCAGAGATGGGCAAGAGGACGACGGTGACCTTATCGTAGTCATAAACCTTGGCTTGAAAGAGAACCATAAATGTCTTGCCTATTCCGCACGGAAGAATGGCGAGAATATGATTTTGACGTGCTTGCATTTTTTCAATGAGTTCCGCTTGCTCGGGACAGCGAAAACTGGCCGTCGGATCATCCAGAAATTTGCGAAGGTCGAAAAGCCGTTGAGGATGAACGGCAATGGTAGAACGTTGTCGCAAGGCCTCAGATGGACGAGGGGGGGGGTGGCGGCCCAAAATATCGTGGAGCCAAGTCTGCCATGATGGTCGTGAGGGTGTCTCGAAGAAGCGTCTCTTGCTGAAGACGTCCAGCATCGACAAGTGCATTAGAGAGACGAAGAATGTCAGAACTCGCAGAAGGAAGAGAAGGTGCCGATGCAGTAGATGGATGTGTTTCGGAAGCACGCTCGGTATCATCAACAGTGACACGAAGGCGCCGGCCATTGGCAATATTGATGATATCGTGCCATGCGATGGATGTTTTGATGCAACCCAGAATGTGGCGGGGATCTGTGTGTGCAACAGAGTTGCTGTCGACAGCATATTTGAGAAAGGATGTTGTCGAGTTGTGGTTTTGCATCAGATCAAAGAAGAACTCTTTGGATCGTTCGAAAAGATGGGGGTCTCCGGTGCTGTCGAAAGAATGCGCTGACGACGGCACGGTATTTGCGAACCTTGAGCTCAACGCCAATATAATGCTCCGTCGCGGCACCGAGTAACTTGCTAGCATCGTGTCCACCTGTCGTCGTCTGGAATAAAAGTGAGGAAGGAGATATGCATGGCTTCACGAATCACTTACCGCGTTCACTATATCTTGTGTATCGTAGCGCGGCCACAGATACAAATAAAATCGGTGGCCTGACTCCTTCCCTTTGAAGAATGTGACCAACATCGTCTCAAACGGCCGAAAAAGGACGAGGTTCGATACTAATTCGTGGCTGACCTGGTAGTTTGGGCAGTGGGGGATGAAATGATTGCGTAAATGCTGATGGCTTGTCTTGTCTTGGATGCCAACAATGCAGAGGTTATGATAGAGGATCAAAAGGTGTCGCAGTTCTGTGCCAGAAATGTTACGAAGGAGTTCACGTGCGATTTCGGTTGCGCGGGCAGAGGGACCAGCAGAAACAATCGTGACGACGAGTAGTTTCTCACGAGCACGCTGAAAAGCATCCAAGAGGCGATACGATGACTCTGGCTTCCAAATTAATGCACCGTTGTGAATGTAAGTATAAGCATTCGCTCGTTCGGGATCTGAGAGCAGCCAGCAGGCATACTTGTTGCGGAGCTTGTCAAAGCCATTGCGAGGATCGTCAAGAAAGCAAAATCCGGGAGCAAAGTTGCGAGGATTGTCATGGAGCGCACTGATGTCAAAGTCGAGCACAAAATCAACGGGAATTGCGAGGCCAAAAAATACTTCGTCCTGTATTATTTTGCGATACTCGGCCACAACGCCTTGAACGAGACGCGTAAATCCATCAAGATGAATGAGATCACCTTGGTAGGAAAGCTCGCGGTAGCGGTCGTCTGTAAAAGATGCCGTCGGATTATTCTCTTCTCCTGAGCGGATCGATTTGAGCAAGACATGGACATTATAGAGATAAGCCATCGGCGTCGTCTGCATGTCTGTAAGATAAATCTTGACCGTCTCGTAGGCACTGGAAAAGCAATGAATATAAAAGTCGAAAGGTATTGAAAAAAACCGTACTCGTTAATGGACATGTTTTGCGAGGCGACCAACTGCTCAGATTCGTAAAACATAGTCGTTCGATTACAATAGACGAGCGCCGCGATGATTTGCGTTATTTCCGATGCCTGCTTGAAGTGACCTTTTGGATGAAGGCTCGCGAGGACGAGGAACCGGTTAACGGCAGAGAAATACTTGTCTTGGTGATGGTCGGTCTTGATATGAGCAAAAAGTGAGAACGTGAGGGCGTGGATGTGATGAAAGAGGTCTGCGCCGTTGTTGAGAGCATCATATAATGTGAACGCATTCGTCTTTTGCTGTTCCGTAAGCGGAAATGTGTAGGCGTGAGTCCAGCCACGAGCAAAGCGGATGACCGACACGAGGAGGCGATTCAACCAGCCTGCGTATTTATCAACGGTGGACGGTTCAACGCGGTTGAAAGACACTAGGGTTTGACCACTATCTGTGTATCAGCTCGGACATTTCGAGAAGGAATAGATAAAAAGACATACTCGCCAACTTGGGCAAATTTTCTGGGTATTCCAAAGGCGGCGTGCTTGGTGATAACCTGTTGGATACCTTTGATGTACATAACAGTGTGTGGTCGAAGGCCATGCAATGGCCCATCCAACGGAGTGGAGGCACGGACAATGTCGGCAATGGTGTCAGGAGTAAACCCTTGCACATGGTCAATCCAGCGCTCTCGGTGCATGAACGTGCCGAGATCAAGATCGTGTGCTGGCGCAATGAGCGGGAGTTTGGCAAAATCTTCGAGCGGTGAGAGCGCTGACAAAAAGAGCTTGACGTGGTCACTGTTTTGGATGGTGGACGGTTGGAGGCGCTTTTCATCCACAGGAAAGTATGCCCGCCTCGAATCTAAAAAAAAAAGTTTGGGCATAACCAATGAAAAATTCGTTTGGAAGGGCTTGTGGACGAGGACACCGCTCAGCACTATTTTGATGAGCGCGTAGTGATGCACGGGCAGTGTAGCCTCGTCTGCAGCGGCTGCAAAAATAAAACGGTGCCTCCTCGACTTCAATTCCAAAAATAGGCGGCGGATGGTCTCGAGGAAATGAAAGAGGTGTATTGTCGTCGATTCCGTATTCTTGAGCGAGTGATTCAGCAAGCCCTGGAGGTGAATGGATAGCACGCGCATGCTTCTTGAGGTGAGTGGCGACGGTAGAAAGTGACACTGCGTGGCGACAAGAAATGCATATGACAATTTTGTATTTTGTATTGACAATGAGACCGAGCGCCGGTAAGTTGATGCGAGGGTGTATGACGACGGTGTGTTCATCGGGTGGCCAAAAATATAAGGATTCTTCAAACGGCGGCTTTGATGACGGTTCAGGCAGCGTGAAAGCTTTGGGTGAAGCCGTTGGAGAGTAAGGAGAAGGAGACATGATTTTTGTGTGCGAAAGGGAGGAATGCCGTTGTAAATCACCAGAGGGGAGGGGATCGAGGTCTTGAGGATCGTCCGGAAGGGAGGAAGTAGGCACGCCAGCATAAAAAGTACAACGTTTTACGTGGCTCTAGAGGCAAATATGAGAACAATGGAGATCGGGGAAGATTGGAACACACACCTTGAGACTGACAGGGTCTCGATACCCTTTGCTGCAGCGAGCACAATGGAAACATTGTGTGTCGGCATTTCTAACGACGGGCGAAGGCTCCGTTTCACCGGTATACATAACTTCAGTAGACGTTTGGTGGTTCGATCGAACGTGAAGATTCATGTTGAGGACGGAAACTCCACATCGAGTACATGTTGTCAATCTTGTAACATATTAGAGAAAATACGACAAGGAAAACCGGCTGACATACTTTGTTTTGGTGGAATCAACCGTGTTCCCATGAACTTTAGAAGATTCGGCCGGTGTGTCACGAGACGAAGAGGGTGCAGTATGGGATGGAGCGGATGTTCCATGAGACAAAGTGGGTAGGTTAAGAGGAGAGGCCGACCGAGGGTTGGATGAAGATTCAGCCCGACTTGGAGAAAATGGATGCGACGGATTATCATGAGAAGTTGGCACGCGAGATGAAGATACCGCGTGTGTGTGTGACGACAAGGGAACAGTGCTTTGAGGATTCATGGTTAGACAGTCAACGTGAGGAGAGGGGAATGAAGTGAGCAGAAGAGAGAAAAAAACGCACCATCATTTGTGACGGTGAATCCATGGTCAGTGCGGAGAGATGCCAGTGGACAGGAAAAGGTAATAGATTGTCCACATAAGAATGGCGCGCGGACGCGTCTGGAGTAATATTAAAGTTTCATTAAGCATGTCGAACGCGCCATCGAACTGTGCAGTTGTCGGCAAGACCCCTCGTCCTTTTTCTCCGTTTGTTGTTTCCTCCCTCATATATTTTGTTACTCAGACGCCTAAACACATCGCACCTCCGATGTACGACAATTTTCACGCGCGAGGGGCTTCGCAGATCAAGCCACCAATGTATTCGTCTCCCCGCACAATGTTCCCGGTCGCTTTGCAGTGAACTGTAACGTTACTTCAGTTCCGTTCCGTCGCTTTCTTCTGTTCCGTTGCCTTTTGCCCACATACCTGCCTGGCCACGCACCTCCCTAATCTGTTCTGTGCGCGTTCGTCCATTACATCTGTTTGTCTAACTTCAGTTTCAATCCCATCCATAGTTCGTATATGTACGCCGTGGTCTTGCAAATAATGTATTGCATTGATTCCGCAGAGCATATTCACCGAATACATGTACCGTTGGTGATACCCGATGGACATGAACCCAGCCAACAATATGAGGGAGTTGATCTTGGGGTGTTTGACGATGATGTCCGCGGTTGCACGCTAGCCGTCGGATACGAGGCAGACGTCGCAGGGCACAAATTTGTACGAGTCTGTGCGAGATATTCGCGTCAGGACACACCAGTCATGACCAGGAAAATGTGAGCAAAACCTCATCTGGGTCACCTGAGGGAAACCATGCAGCTCACCTGAATTCCTCAGCGACCGACTTTATCTTCGGTTGTGAACGATGAGATTACTGGGAATGGCCTTAGTCGTAGTCGGTGAGGGAATAGGCAGTCGGGAGTCCTCGATTATAAGTGGTGTGCTGTTGTTAATGAACTGTAAGTCTTCGTGGGGGATCCAAGACGATTGCAGAGAAGGCATGAAAGGTGGTATTATACGATTAACACGCATACATGGACAAAGGGAAAGCAAGTGATGAGCTTACGAGTTAAAATTGACTCAGTAATAGAAGAAGTTGATTCACAGCGTCGTCCCCTGGTCTGGCCATGCCTGCCGCCGCCTTAATCTTCACGGGAATACTGATGACAGCATATTGTGCTTGCCACCGCGGCCGTTCTCGTCGCTGTCATGGTCACTTTCGTGCTGCTCGTCCGCTGGTCCTAGCCATACTCGCCGTCCCTTGGTCGTCTGGTCGTCCTGGATGTACTCGCCGTCCGCTCGTACTCGTCGTCCCCTTGCTTCACCACCATGCCCTGTTTGTTGCCTCTAGTCATCCCATCGTCGTCTTCACCTGGCCATCATGCCCTTGTGGTCCTCCTGACCTTGCCGTCCTCATCATTATCGTGGCCCCATTCATGTTGCTCATGCTCGTCCTCCTAATCGTCATCTGGTGGTCCTTTTCATCATTCTCGCTGTCGTCCTAACCACTGTGGTCATTGTGGTGGTCATGTTGGCCATGCTCGTCATCAATGCCGTCCGCTCGTCCTGCTTGTAGTCCCGGGCTACGTCGATTCTGTCGACCTTTAGTCATTGCCCTGATCCCTCGCCATCGCCTTTCACAGATCGTGTGGGCCATCGGTCCATCTTGGTCGTCGTCATCGAGCAGATGGCTCTCTGCCAGGCAGATTGCCCTCATCGCCATCCACACCTCTACGGGAATGACATATTGTCCACGTCGTCCTCGAAGATCACCGAAGACAGCATCGACGGGAATGCTGTAGTAACCGGCGTGCAGATGAGCGATAGTACGATAGAAGCAGGGGTATATATGCTGGCGGCCGCTGTGGGTTGGTGTCGACTGACGAAACAATGTCTGGTTCGGGCCCTATAGAGCTGTAGCAACATTGGGTATCGAGCACGGGTGCAGGTGTTTGGATATATGGATAGTGATGGTGATTGTCCTGCAAACAAAGAAAAAAAAAAACACAGCATGATCAGCCCGAGTGTCCGATGCCTTGGCAAGTGCTGGCGCAAGAGGGATGTGCAAAATAGAGGGATCATCAGGCATGCTAGGATAGAAAAGACTGGAATCAGATGGCGCGACGCTGACCTGGGGCAACGGTACGGTTCACCTTAGCTCGGATTGGGTGAGGGGTGGAGAAGAGTAGGCATCCCCGTTCTCATTCGTCGTCAGCGTCGTCGTCGTGTCATAGCGCCGCCGCACTACACGTTCCCTTGTCCTCGTCGGGTTATCGCTGTCATCGTCCTGTTCCTACACCCTGCCGCTCGTCCCGTTCGTCCCATTCTTCCAACTCCACTTTCCCTCGTTAATATTCTTGGTGTTCTTCTCCTGCATCGACCGCCTGTTGTAGTCGCTCGCCCGACTCGCTTGTTGTGCGCGGGCTTGACGGTTAGGCAATGCTTTGAGTTTTCGTAGTACTGCCCGACGGAGCTGATGTTTTTTTTTTTTGCTAAGTGAGAACGCCACGAGGTTAGAGAAGAAGGAAATCAGAGAAAACAACTTACTTTGGGAGGAGAAGACGGGTGCGGTGGAGGACGTAGGCGATGAAGTGGTCGAATGTTGGCGAGACGAGAGCTAGCTGCTCACCACACATTTGTGGGCGAAAAGTTTACATAATGCAGAACGAAATCGGCGCCGCCTGCCGTTCTTGTTGTCCGTTCGCAAAGATCATTGTTGGCAGAAAAATCAAAGTAGATTTAATTGAAGAAAGACGGGTATGTAGACAAAGTAAAAGAAAAATAGCGTATGCATGCGAAACNNTNNNGNNANNNANNNGTNNTNNNTGANGAATGGGNNACT
>SGPL01000363.1:3783-21358 GCA_004802705.1 Bondarzewia mesenterica | reverse complement strand
GNTGANNANNNACGNANATGAGACGGGAAGTGAGGGAGAGGAACGTCAGTGGATATGCGAGAAAGAGATTTGTTGTACAAGAGAATTCATAAGCGACGCCAAGGAAGGTATAGGACCGGGATATGCAAGGGTTAAAGGAGAAAAGACATGGGGGGAGGGAGAGGGGGAGGCAACCATATGGTCCATGTAGCAGAGGTGAACATGCGCAGCCGGCTTTGGATTTCGGCGCCCGTGATGACGACGAGGCGGGGGACAGGGCATNGGGCCCGGGGTAGGAGGCTTTGACGACGACGCTGACAGAGGGAGGGCGGCCTCCACGGCGATGGGCGCGGAAGGTAGGGCGATGGAGGTCGAGTCCACGACGGGGACGTGTGGCGCCATGATAGCATCTCCGACCGTGTCNGCCACGCTGGGNGAGCACCCAGCTGAACCGGAGGCGACATCGGTAAAGTCNCCGCCTTGAGGGTCGAGGGGCGTTTGAGGTGATATCGAGTTTGCAGGATAGGCGGAGGTNGAGTACGAGGANGCGAGGGTCAGGGGGTACAAGATGGACGGTTTAGGTGGGGAGGCGAGGGCATTGTGTGAGGAGAAAGAGGCAGTGGGTAGATGTCAATGCTGTTATTGCGGCATGTGGGTTGGAGAACGGGATGGGGACGATTGGGGCCGTCCTGGCCGCTGCTGTTCTGATCATCATGGTCGGCCTGTGAGCTCATCCCCTCGCCGTCGCCGTCCTCCTCTCACCATTGCTGTTGCCNTCCTCCTCCTCGTCGTCCTTGCTGCCTTTTTCATCCCGTCGCTATCNTACTCGCTGTCCCCTTGTATTTCCCTGGCATTCTCGTCGTCAATGCCGTTCTCGTCCTGGTCCCCGACAACCACATCTGATGATACGTTGTCCCAAGCCCTACCGCTGCCGAACTCGTGCTTAACGACTCGCGAGCCCCGCCAAACCCGAGGCGACCTTGGCGAAATCACCGCCTTGAGGGTCGAGAGGGGTTTGAGGCGAGATGGAGCTCGCGGGAGAGGCGGAGGTGNAGTGGGAGGAGGCAAGGGTATCGCGGGTCGGGGGTACGAGATGGACGGGTTGGGTGGGGGGCGAGGGCAGTGCGCGTGGAGGAGGACGAGGCGGTGGGTGGGGACGTGCGCGGGCCAGAGGACGAGATCATGGTGGATGTGGATGCAGTGGTCGGGTTGGGTTGGAGAAGGTGGAAGGGGATGGTTGTGGAAGGACGATGGGGCGATAGGGCCCTGGACCGGCGAAATTGCGACAACCTTTGCCTCGAAATTGCGAAGGACCTGGGGTTCGACATTGAGCTGCCACTCGAGGTAGCTGCACATCTCGCACTGCATCTGATTGATCTCGCGGAGGGCGAACATGCCCTGGCCGACGATGCTCCAGGACTTGTTGGAGTAGGTGTCGTCGCAGATGATGTTGGAGGCGACCATGATGGCAGAGATGAAGGCACGGTGGCCGGAGGAGCCCTTTGCGGTGGGGAAGCGGGCCTTGAGGCGTTGGAGNAGGAAGAGGGCGGCGAAGGTGATGGAGGCGTGGAGGCAGGTGCGGTGGAGGGCGTAGACGATGAAGTGGTCGAGTCTGGGGGTGGGTGCGGACGGGGGAGCGGAAGGGGGCGGGAGCTCCAGGCAGGCGAACAGCTGGGAGACGAAGGGAGCATTGGGCAGTGCTTTGATGATCGGTGCGAGCGCAGAGATTCGAGCTTGGATAGATCAGGGTGGGGGATGGTTGAGAAGGCGAGACTTCTTCTTACCGACATCACCTCGTCGTCCTGGTCCTCTCGCATGATCATCCTCAGTGTCGTTGTGCATCCTCAGCGTGATTGTGCGTCCTCAACGTCACGGTCATTCGCGTCCTGATCATTCTCGTCGTCATTCCCGCGTCGTCTCCTTCCCGTTCTCGTCATCCTTGCCGTCTTAAACTCGCGCGTCCAAGTTGGACCTGCCGGTCTTCCGATAGGTCGTACCTATACATAAGCTGCTCACTTGTATTCGCCTAGTAAATAATGAGAAGCAATGAGAATTGAACAGAATATATTGATGCCAAAAAAAAGAACGAAATCGACTCACCAACAGCACACACAGCTGCATGCATAAGTGCAGGTAGCCCTATGCGCCGGCATTGCTCATCATATGCCGGGCAAAGACTGCGGTGAGGGACCAGAAGATGGACGGCAAAGCGGAGGTGGTGGGGATAGGCAGTGCGTCGGTGCGGTGGAGGACGCCGGCGACGAGATGGCGAAGAGTGTCACTGTGTGATGAACAGCAGAGGCAGTGTGACAGAGGAACAGGACTGTGTGCCACACAGTGTGCACAGTGTGACAGAGAAACGAGACTGTGTGCCACACAGTGTGCATAGTGTGACACTGTGGAACGCACAGCGTGAGGCTGGCAAACAGCGAGACTGTGTGACTGTGTTTGTGGGAACGTCACGTTTCACTGTGCACAATAATGAGGCTATGTGACTGTGTTTGTGGGAAAGTCACTACGTTACTGTGTGAGGGGACTGTGCGCACAGTGTGACGCACAGTATGACATGTGTGACAAGTCGCGGGCACAGTCTGTGGCGCTAGTGTCACACTGTGCCGCGCGAGTCGCCCCTCCTCCTCCTCCCTCCGAAATACAGAGACAATTGAGTTTCTCCGTCGTTTCTTCTTGTAAAATTATGTTTTTGGGCTCATCTTACAGCGTTTTTTAAAACGCTTTCGCATAGATATCTTCACTTACAGTTGTAGTGTAAAATATAGCACATCAAGGCGAAATGGGGGCAGATTGAAGAAGGAGCAGAAAATGTTGCATAACTATAGTAACTGTGGATGGTTTTGGCTGGAAATTTAGAATTGAGTAGGTGGTCATAATACACAAAAGTATCAGAAATGGATTTTGAGGTAGACCTTCGTTTTGTTGTGGAAAAAAACAGACTGTGTCCACACAGTGAGCATTTTGAGCATTTTGGGAGAAATTTCATATCTCATGAAGTACTGGATGGATTTCCAAGATTTTAAGCTCCAAATGTGGGGATACATGTGTAATATATTGTGGGATATAAAATTGACACATAACTATAGGGTAAAGGACACACAGTAGAAGTGGATAACGAACTCCTGTTTGAGGTCAGTAATAACTCTAGGATCAGACATCCAGAGACGGGCGACCTGTCATTTGGCAAGTGGGAACTCGACCCACTTGTGCAAATCCAATACAACAGGTTGCTAGACGACCTCCCCACTTACGCGTCGCACCTCATCGCCATCTCGTCGTTGAAGGAAGAAGCTGCGGCTGCGAAAGTCAAAGCCAAGCGGGAGTTGAAGAAGAGCGCTGATGTGGAAATGGGTGACGCCTCCTCCTCATCTAAGTCGGTCACGCAGCTCGTTGATGAACGACTGTCGGCTGCGCTCAAAAAAATGGGTCTCAATGACAAGGTGAGTGACAACAGTCGCCCACCTCCAATTCCATCCTCACCTCTTTCTTTTACAGAAGGGCGGCGGCCCAAAGGGGAAAGGAAAGGGAAAGGCCCAACGCGGCAAGGACGACGGCAAGAAGAAGTCGTCCACTTCGAAGAAGCAAAAGCCCGGCAAGAACGCCGGCCCTTCGAAGAAGAAGAAGTCGCCGCCGAAGCCGAAAGGCAACGGCAAGGGGAACCAGAGGCAGAATTAGCCTCTCTTAGGTGGGTCTTTAGCGATCCATCCACTTACCCCGACCAACTACTGATTGTACCCGTCCCACGGGCCATTCGACTTGTAATAGATTCGGCTCCCTTGTCGTATAGGGAGGCAGCCCGTTTCCGTTCTCATGTACATGTCGGCCCGGACGTTTTGTTACCCAGTAGTATTAGCATGCACCTCTCTGCTTCTGTTCGATACTTGATGTATAGCGCACCAAAGAACAAGGACTTATATGACGCGTTTGATGATTTTTCAAACCGCATTCGTTGGACTTACTACTTTGCTAAAAAGAAAGCCCTCAACGTCCAAATTAAAGAGAGTGAAGATCTCTATGATCCTGACTACGCATTACCGCACGTCGCAAAGACGGCGGACTTGCAAGATGCCTATTTCGAACTCGGTCTTTCGCAAGGGAAGAAGTACATCGACAACTATGTTGAAAAATTTGTACCCGCGATAAAAGCCTCATCTAAAGACACCGGCTTGGTGTGGCTGACCGAGGTCAAGGAGTACCTGTTGAAGAACGATTATATCGTCACTCCTACAGATAAAAATCTGGGCGCGGCTGTAGTCACCCGGAAATGGTTTATAGAGAATAGCAAGTTACTGCTGAGCGACGCAAACAACTACACTAAGATTAGTGCAGCTGAACGCCAGCTAATACTTGAACGCACACGTACCAAAGTTGAAGAGGCAGCTGACTTCACGGAGAAGTTCCTCAACAACGAGCAGCTAGAAAAATTCTTGCGGAGTAAAATCCCCGAGTCCCGGCTTGAAGAGCCTAAAGTGCCAGTATTTTATGGCGTGCCTAAAATTCATAAGACACCCACTAAAATGCGTCCTATAGTGCCTTGTCACTCTTGCGCGCAGGGACCCGCTGCTAAGTATGTAAGCAAACAGTTGAAGCCGCTCCTTGCGGAGCGACCTTACGTCCTTAAAGGAAGTAAGGACCTTGCACAACGCATAAGTAAACTGAAACTAGATCCTTCAAGGAAGAAATACATTGTATCGGGCGACATTGTCGCCTTTTACCCAAATATCCCCGCTGACAAGTGTATGGATATTGTTTTTGAGTGGTACAAAGCATGGGCACTCGCTCACGAAATTTCTCAAGAGGAAATACATCTATTCAAAAGATGCCTCAACCTTGCGAATAAGGATTTGATTATAGATTTTCAAGACGAAACTTTCCTTCAAAAGAAGGGCCTCGCTATGGGAGTTGCTTGCAGCCCCGACTTGGCCAACCTTTATGGTGCTCACTTTGAAGAGAAAATCCTTGCGTCAGATGAAGTAGTTAAGCACGAAATGCCTTTCTTCGCGCGCTTCATTGACGACGTCATAGGTGTGGTTTATGCTCATAACGAAGCAGAAGCACTTAGTATTGCTAAGCGCATATCATACGAAGACGTAGAATTAGAGTGGATAGCCAGTGAATATAATACACCATTCCTGGATAGCTTGCTTTATTTAGACCCAATCACTAAGAAGGTCGAAAGCTTGCCGTATCGCAAGAGGCTAAACCACAAAGAACGTATACCATGGGCATCCCACCACCCTAAAGATGTAAAGAAAGGAACTTACATCGGTGAGATGAGTCGATTGGCTACCTTAAGTAGTAAACCAGAACACTACATCGCCGCCGTCAAGGAGCTTGGAGAGCTCTATGCGGGGCGAGGGTACCCGATCGATATGATTAAAATGTGGACTAAGGACAATATGACGAAACGATGGGAAAAGCGACTTGACGAGCCGCAAAAAGCCCCGGTTGACGTTTTCGTCCTAAAAACACACTATAACCCTATTTGGTTGCGATTCGACATTAAAGAATTCAGCACGAATATCACAGAATCTTGGGATTCCAGTTTAGCAGTATTCTGGGAAAACCAAGCGCGACGTTTCAGCGGGGTACGGCAACGTCCCCTCATGCAGGAACAGGTAACGCTTCGAGCGAAGCCAGCGGACACGGTTCAGCGGTCTTTGGACGACCTCTGGGGTGGGAAAGCTTCCATAACCCCGACCTTAGCAAATGTATCAGGTGGCCCTTCGGGGCCTGCTGCGGCGAGATACCGGCAAGTAGCGGACACCCCGCGAACGCAGGAAACTGCCAATGAGCCTGGGTCACCTGAGGGTGATGCAAATGCGATGGAAGGGGCTGGGACGCCTGCCTCAAGTCTAAGAGGACCGCTCGTGGAAACTGGCCTAGTAAGGAGTATTCCTGGGTCTAACATGTTGGAGATTGTGAAAGTCCTCGACGTCCGTCACGTGGGATTCTGTGATAGAAGATGGTTAGTGAGCAGAAAGCGTGGTCGCAATCTGTTCGATATTATATCATCACTTAAAAAAAGTAATGCTTGAATCACCGAGCAACGACGATATTATCGCCAATGCCGACTTTAATGATTGGTAGATTACAATGGAATTCGGATTAGTAATTGGGCAAGGCGGTTGGAATTCAAAACCCCAACCTAACCCTTACTATCTGGCCCTAATAACTTAAACTAACTTATTAGACCTAATTCGAACCTAGCCTAATCGCTAACGTACTTAACTCTTACTTAACGTAGAGTACATTCGGACACGTGTTCCTTGACGCAAGTCATTTTGCTAGAACACAAGTGCAGTCACTATAACTAAGGAACAAGCTGGGCACTCCCTCGTGCCTCGTTCTTGTTTGATAGCCCTTGAATGGGCACGTCATCCTTACGTTTGAACGAACCTGACCCTTTGGTAGGCAAAGCCCTTGAGGGGCCTCGCTGGAACCAATGGTGTGAACCTTAAGGTGCTACTAGTAGCGCAGAAGGCAGAAGAGTCGATCACGAAATTATAGTCCCTATGGTGCGCAACCTAAACCCTTAACCGGGCATGGTTACGTCATTATAGGGGGCTTTTATAGGGAATTAACCCACACCGCTGTAGTCACGTGACCCCTGTCACGTGACTTGTAACGTGACTAGATCACGTGCAGTAACAGGTCGAAAGACTTGAGAGATTTTTACAAGACCCTGCTGACTAAGCGAAATTAGCGCCCGCGGAACATGCCGGCGGAACTGGCCTGGCCCTTCGGGCCGCGCTAGCCGATCGGAACGGAACGGAACAACTAAGAATAGATGCTGATCACCCGGATCATGACTAATACCCGTGATTCGCGGCCTTCTTATCATGTGCTTCACCTTTTAAGGTAGTGACCCACTTCTTCTCCGTATTAATAAGTCGTATTGTAATCTAGAATGGTCTATTGGATGACAGCGTGGGGTCCACGTCCTCTGAAAATAGATTCGGTGCCATATGGTTGCTTATCAGCCAATGGCAAATGTCTCGCGTGGGCCTGGCCCCGCGTCCATTACTCATTAGCTTTCAGTCAGTGGGAATGCCGCTGACTGAAGTTGTAAGATAGCGCGTTTGGAACCCAGCTACCTGCCCTAATGTTTCCTCCCTTATATACTGCCCTGGTAGACTCTGAAGAGACTCCAGTCGAAACCTGAGCCTTGCCTTACAGCGAGCTCTTGTTAGTCACTACCAGTCTCTTTACTTACAAAGCTCCTGCTTTTGAGTGCTTCGCACTCCTCCTAACCTAATGTTTCCTCCCTTATATACTGCCCTGGTAGACTCTGAAGAGACTCCAGTCGAAACCCGAGCCTTGCCTTACAGCGAGCTCTTGTTAGTACTACCAGTCTCCTCACTTACGAATTCCTGTTCGTCGTGCTTCGCACTCCTCCTAACCGACAGATGGGACCTAGACCAAAAATAGGATGATCGACGTCACCTAAAACCTCCCAAAACGCGTGGCCGTCCCGATCAAGGCTACAAGCTTGCTACGTATCTTTATTACTCCTTCCGTCCACCGAGATTTCATCTGCAGACCACACAAGGCGTATCAACGGCATTCGGTTTGTCACCATCCTTGACCACATGTGCAAAAATACATGTACCTGGCCGTGGACAACGTCACCATCACTATCTTCTGTGAAAAACATGGTTTCACGTTGGACAAGGCCCGGCCACTACGACCTGAGATACAACAAATGGTCGATATATGCACCTCTACTCATGACATATTGATAATAATTCACACAACGGAATCGATTATCACTCAACCTCCGACAAGCAAGCAATAGGCACTCACTTCGTCCTGAAGTTCCGGTAATAGTCCTGCTGCATCGCAGCGTCTGACTTGTGCTCCTCCTTTGGCGGCTTGTCGACAGCATGTGAATCGCATCCGCTTACGCAGCGTTCATGTCCGCCTCGGCCGTCAGCACCGCAACCTCACCCTTGTTCGCGTTCTTGTCCGCCTTGACGACGCCCAGGTCAAGGTTGATCTTATTGTCACCCTTTGTGCCCCACAAGACGTCACTGCAAGGCAAACATTGATTTTATGCATTGGGACTAGTAACAAGGGATAGAAGCTTACTGCGCGTTGGATGAAACAGGTCGCCAACGTTTTTGGTGCGGAAGGGGACAGGCAACCATTTACGTAGGGCGTAGACATCCAGAACGTTGATATGCGAAGGCGCTAGCAGCCGTCTGAGATATGCCACGGGTCGAACTGCACAGATGCCGAGAGATGAAAATCAGCCATCTCAACTCCTGATCGCGAAATCTATTAGCACAATATTAAATGCGACTTATATAGACTCATGGACAAGTGGTGGCGGGCATTATACTTGGGATATAGTAATGTGACTGACCGAGAGAATATTGAGACGCGCGCGCATCGCCTCTGATATCATGAACCCACCAACGATGTGAGCATTGCAAATTGACTTACCCGCAAGAAATTTTGGAAGAGACCAAAAGACAAGGCCACCAGAGGCCACCGGGCGCATGAGCGATGCGGCATCTGTCTTCCGATATGGCTAGTATCGCGGGGATGGTCTTGGATCCGCCGGTTGTAGATTGGACAAAAGTTCTCCCACTCCGTATGCGCACACGAGACACCTACCAGCACCTACCAGCCGAATGTTCTGGTCGATGGCGGACATACAGGCACTTACGCGAGACCGAGTTGGCCTGTTCTGTCTTGTCAGGGTCCCCAGCCAGCACCATACCATCCCTCACACGCGAGCCAATTGAGATTTGCCTGACGACTCTTCGAGATGCCAGTTGATGTAATCCGCTGCTGAGTACAAGAGCCTTGTACATGTACCGAACCATGGTCATCAGAATTCAGATCAGAAGAAAGAATATGATGACAAGAGAGATCAGCGCATGTGCAGATTAGTTTCGATAACAGGCCTAGGGATGGTTCCATTCGCAAATGTTGAGTTGTTCTTGTACTTATCGGAGAATGAATCCGTCGAACAAGGTGGTGATGCGGCCACATAAGCATGCTGAGTCACGTACTGACGGCGCAACGAACAACAGTTTAATGGCGTTCCAATAACATCGATGAAGCCACTGCGAGGCCAACACCTGTTGTGATTCGATGTTATCGATCAGCTTATTGTTCATCACAAATACTTAAAAGCACACAGGTCGACCGTTCTTCGTTTCTCAATCCACTTTCCCCCAGTACTTCTGTGAAGTCTTTATTACTCAAACTCCATTCCATCAGCGCTTCAGCACCCATTGAAAGCCATTCCATTTGTAAGTTTCAAGTCGTTCCACGTTATGACGATTAGCTCATCCTCCGCCAGTACAAGTTCAAATGGCAGATAACGATATCACCGCTAAACAGTTGTCTGAAGCATTTTCAAAGCTCAGCGTCGACAACTTTCTCAGCGACGCACTTGCCGAATATGCAAAGAAGAAAGACAATCTTCGAAGGCAGTCCGGTGGGAAGCCTTCGCCAGTGGCTAAGAGATGGCTGGAACGGATAATACAGGACATCTCGGACCAGGGTTCAAACGTAACCCTTCCCGATTCTTTGTTGAGAGTGCTGTTTTTCGAAGGCCGTATCGACCAACCTCGTCCTTTGAAAGACGCCTCGGAGCTCAACAAACTGATGCTCAGCCACGATGCCAAGGGCTTTCTCATGAACGCCTGTGCGTTGACTTCACATTCATATTTCATGTCTCCGACCATCTTCTGACAAACGGACTTTGTAGGTGTTGATTTTCCGCTATTAGAGATCATCCCGAACTTCGGCGTCGCCAGTGAAATCGAGTCCTATTATGCTATTTCCAAGCGACGCCTTCAAAATGAGGGCATAACATCATCACAAATAGCGAGGACATGGTTGGAAACCACGATCAGCAGCATCTTGCGCCTGAATGGGGGCGTTTCCAAAGAATTGTTAAATGCGCTATTCGTGGACGGCATCGCTAGTCAATATCACAAACGCACGTTCAAAATAAACCAGACATTGAACGATCTGATGCTCAAATGCGACGTCACGGGATTTCTCATGGAGTCCTGTATGTTAACCCGGCGTTCATCGTTCTCCACATTGTCTGACAATACAATTTTGTAGGTCTCGACACGCTAGATCGCATCGAAACCGCGTAAGTCGTTCCCGTCCTTCTAACATGTAGATCAAAAGTATATCACAGTCTGCCAACAGAACGGATCAGGCGAAAAGGTTAAACCTGCATTTTCACCAGGAATTCAAGGGGCGTGCGGTCGAGCGATTCGTTAAAGCCATTCCCCATTATGATGCCATGTATGATGCACGGAACCACTACGGTAGGATGATACCCATCGTGCAGTCGAGTGGCACAGGCAAATCACGCTTAGTCGAGGAACTGGGTCACCATGTATGTCCCTTCTTTGTGACGCTTTAAATGCCGATCTAACATGCCGTTCCAACATGACCAGATACCGAGTCTGAGCGTCTGCTTCCGACGAGGGACTTCTCCAGCACAAGGCTGGCCCCCGAGCGACAGCCCAGCCTATGATTTCTTGAAGGACACTGAAAATTTTATCGTGAACGGGAAGAAGCTTGGGGTAAGGATTTTTAGATTTCCGATTGGGTGTCATCTGATTGCGCTTCCTAGGATGAGGACATGATGTTCAGAGTAAGTACATGCAGTTTCCCGATCGGCTATGTCTGACCGCATCGTCTAGGGAGAGGAAATAGCGGCAGCCTTTTTGGGTGCGTGGACACAAGTTATAAACGACAACATCGAAGCACAGGTCCCTGGCGGGTCACCCAAAGAGTGGTTCAAGCCATGGTATCTTAAGGACGAGGATGTGACCAACGTTTCTCGATCAGAGCGTCACAAGCTATTCACCAAGGTCGTGCAGCGAGCAGGAATCCTACTGGTCAATAATAGGGCCAAACTGAACAAGGAAGCTTCGCGGAACATATCGATTGGGGTACTAACGGACCACCGCGAAAAGCAACTTAGCGTCCTTGCTTGGCATGCTAGTCTCTTTCGTCTCCTTGCCGAGCCAAGTATGAAAGCTTTAGCCAATACTCTCATTGAGCGGGGTCAGGACAAATTTATACTTGCATTCGACGAGTGCACGGAATTGGACCCTTCAAATAGGCGAAAGGAAATTGATCCTCCCTTACCCGGTATCTCGCTGATTGCACTCCAACGTATCCTAAAGGCTTCTGACGGATTCGACCATTTTGGCTTCAAATTCTGGTATCTACTTCTGGACACTAACTCGGCCCTATCCGACCTTGCGCCGACCGGGGAGATTGCTCGCTCTTTCCGGCTCAAAGATGGTTACTTTCCCTTACCGACATGGCCATACCTCGGATACGACCAGATGGCAGATCAAAAACAGTCGTTGTCGAAGGCAGGGGATGCACTCGAGCTTCGTAACCTCACTATGTACGGCAGGCCGGTGAGTACTAAATTATGCTTCCGCCATCCTGTTGTCTCTGATCATCTTGGTCATTACTTTCAGTATTGGTCGACCATAGAAACGAGCTATGACAGCGTGGCTGAGAACAAGCTGTTTCGAGCAGTAGCCTTTAATCCAAGTAATCTGGATCACGTTTTCGCGGCTTTTTCCCAACGAGTCTTGCTAGAACTCGGCACAGGTGAAGCATCCAGCCGCCTGGCGACTGAGTCCGTGCGCAGTCATATGCGCATCTTGCTGGGTGTCGTCGATCGTCTCACCATCACTGAGGCCCCTTCAGAGCCCATGCTTGCTATCGCTGCTGCAAACGCGCTCACCCGGACCAAAGAATGCTACAAAGAGGCGATGAAGACATTGTTAAATGAGCTCATCCAAAAAGGTGTCGTTCTGGACCGTGGTCTCCAAGGCGAGCTATGCACACGGCTCTTATTCACTCTTACTGGCGATAAAGCGCGCATTCCCGAAGGTGCTGCGTTCATCCACAGGGAAAGACAACCCGACGCCTCCATTCGACCTATTCGGCTATCCATATTTTTGAAGCGCCTGCTTGGCGAAAACCTCGGCGTTGGATCGATGCAGTCCGCATTATGTCACGAGCTCTTGGAGAGATCCAGCAACGTCTGGATCAACTTCACCCATTTCGTCCAGGTCGACGAGGAGATCAGTGAAATCACGACCAATTTCCTTTCAAAGGCCTGGTGTCGTGGCGCCGCAGTCCAATGTGCTTTCAAACAACCAGTCATGGACGGATTCTTTGTCGGCTATGCTGGTGACCTTGACGAGCCATTTGATGAGCAACGACTCGTTTACGTGCCTTGGCAGACCAAGGCCAAAGCCGCGGCTGCTCTTTCATCCGTTGCTAATGCCTTGATCGGTCCGTGGATCGTATCGAAGAACGGCAAGCGTTACAAGCCCGAGTGGCACGTCGTGATCTTCATGGATCTGGCTACATCTTCAAAGTTTCAAACGCGCAAACTCGTCAACCTGACATTCGAGAAAGCTATCAAACACAAAGAAGGGAAGACGTGGAAAGGCTATGCCAAGGAACCAGGGGATGAATATTATCGTTATTGTTTGAACGTTCGCGGGCAGGGCGTCCAAACATATGCGATTATCAAGGGATTTGAGGATCGCTTCGACCAGCTATTCCAACGTGTGCTGTCTTCCCCACACCTGGCATTCGACAAACTAGCGGCGTCTATGAGGAGGGAACTTCGGCCTCTGAAGGTGAATGAGACCGAGGAGGATCAGGAGCTGTAGGAAGAGGGAGAGGACGATACAGGGGAGAGACTAGAGGAAGAGGAGAACTAGCCCAGTACATTTTACTGTTTACGCATTCTCTCCCTGTTCTGTCGCATTATGAGATCAAAGACTCGATTCCAACTTCTATATTTTCCAAGATTTCTCAAGCTTTCATGTACATCCCCGAGAAATGCATGTTTTGTTTTACTCAATTGATGGTTCGAAAAGTGCTCCGCATCTCACGACATGGCTTAATAGAAAAGATATCAAGTATCCGCTCTAGCTACACTAGTACGTCCTGTTGTAAGGCTCGTATCGCCGACACAACCCGACTCAACACCCCTTGAGAGTCAGCATAACAACGGGACACCGGAGGCAAGACAATACACTTCACATATTGCAATAGGACTTTATTTCATCAGTGGATTCTGTGTCCGCGTGCCACAATCATCGACCGCTTACAAGACTTTACAGCTTTTTTTCAATGGAGCGCAATCATGTGTTAGGATAATTTGCTGATGGTCACAATCGTATGTTTCGTTCGAGTGGGTGAGTACGATAACTTATTCGCCTTTCATATACGATCCCGAACTTCTACTGAGACCCTGCAGACTGACAAGATACTGTTTCTGCCAGTAAGACCCCGATATTACAGCCCTTTCCGTTTGCTACGGTCGGTTCTTATCATAATCCTCAGCCATGTTCTTACTACAGTGCCCTTGCTCCAGGACCATCGACCGAATATCCATTTCCGATATCTGAATCGTCCGCCGTCGAAGCTTAAAAGAAAACCCCCTTTTCATTTGCCACTACTCTCCTCCCCACTACCATCCCACTGACATCCAGACTCAAGACCACGTAGGCTGCTCCAAGGAATCCGTCGATTTTTGGTTTTACGATAGTTGCCACTGAGAAAGATGAGCTTGAGCTCGAGCAATGATGCAGATCCGGGAGATTGGGGCAGATAGGTTCAGCATCGTGTATTCAGGGCATGCAGAGAGGCGTACGATGGATGGAGGACCAGTCACACCCGAATCAGACACCCGCAGTTACTATCCAAACTAAGGTCATTCTACAAGATGGAAGAATGGCAAGGAACGGCAGCGCTTGAGCTCAGACACGTCGTCAAGCGACGTCCAGTGTAAAGCTCCGCGCCAAGACGGCCTTTAAAGCGTTCATACGATCATGAGGTGCTTTGTTCAACCGAGGTACGCTTGTGGATTGGCTGTGGACGGGCGAATATCAAGGTCCTCGGTCAACTCGGGATCAGCAAGTTAAGGGTATGCTGGGTCTGCGATCTAAGTGACGGATGAAGACCAATTGCGGCGCGTTTGTGTTGTCCACAAGTCAAGACGGACGTCTGCTATCAGAACGAATCGGTTGAGAGAGCAAGAAAACAGGATACAAATTTGACGAAGTATGTATGAGAAATCAGTATTCGTCACGGTGTTTGGCAACCTAACCTGCAAGGCGGCCTGGTGCCGGGAGGTGCCGGTCTTGTTTGCTCATCTCGCAGTGCCGCTGAGATGCAGCCTCTGACGGACCCTCTTCATCCGCAGTCTGAGATATTTCTCAGAGATGCCCGAGGTACATCATCACATTGCATAGCTTGTTGAATTGATTGATTTAGACGCAGTAACACCATGAAGTACTGGGAATCATGCGCACGGCGGATCCATTCGACACTTTTGAGGGCTGCTGTCATCCGGGAGATTCATACCAGTTTGGTCGGCGTGATGGCATGATGTCTGGTGCGTGTTTGGCCTCTTTTTCTCGAAAGAATCTTGCCTACTCAACGGGAGAATCTTGGACTAGACGAGCGGATGAAGACGTCGGAGAGTCTGCGATTCACTGAATGATGCATGTGTGCGCTATGCATAGCGGCATCGCCTATTGGCCTGATAGTGGATGAATCGATGGGTCTGGGATCCCGGGCATGTTCGGGCGCTGAAAATCGCTATGTGGGTACGTGTGCGCTTACTCAGTTTCCTTCATCAGAGGGTCATTGCTCCGTCATCCACGTCTTGCCTCACTGGGACAATAGCTTCCGTTAAACTGCCGCATCCCGAGGCGTTCCACGAGCCCAAGGTTCTATATCTTGAGCCTGAGGACCCATCTCACGAACACCATCTCAAACGTTCACTCAACTTCCTCTCATCTATGTCCTCCCATGAACTTCCACATTTCGACGAGCAGGCGGCTTTTAAGCACACCGCTCCTCCGAACAGCGCATGGACTTACGGGCAGAGGGTAGATGCAACTTTCCAAGGAAAAGAATGGCTTTTGGGGGAAAGTGATGGGTGGAAGGTTGTTGATGCCGGATCTGAGAATCCCATGTAAGCAATGTAGGCTATTCATCTCTAGAGCTGAATGTCTGACCGTTTCTGACGACGACAGGAAGCTGTACGCGCTCATGATAAGCGGTATCGTGCCGAGACCTATTGCATTCGTCTCCACTGTGTCCGCCACCGGGATTGAGAACCTTGCACCTTTCAGATAGTTGCCATCATGCTTCGCAACCTCGCTGTCGTGAGTGCTAATCAATCCTATTTGTGATCGCAGTTGGTTCAATCAGGTATGTGCCATGATGCGTAGAGTGGCCCCTTCCGTGCATCTGATGTCTCTGACTTTCGAGTAATAGGTCTCTGCCAACCCTCCAGTCATATCGATATCCTGCACGATGGCCCCACCCACATAAAGGATACTGCGAATAACATCAAAGCTACAAAAGGCTTCACAGTCAGCATTATCAGTGAAGCCTTTGTAGAAAACTCGAACGTCTGTTCCATCGACGCTCCGGAAGAGGTCAGCGAGTGGCCTGCTAGCGGGTTGACAAAGAAGTCGAGCGTAAGTTAGAAGGACTCATCACGGCCGACGACACGAACTTACCATGCTTTTACTTGATTACTATAGATCCATGTCAAGCCTGCTTGCGTCAAGGAGAGCGCATTCATCATGGAGTGCGAGGTATGTATATAACAACCGTGGTTATATTTTTTCTTGCTGACGATAAATGCCTCTGCCCAGTTATTCGAAGCGATCGACGTGGTGCACCCTGCTACAGGCCAAACGGCCACTACGCTGATTCTTGGTCTCGTAAAATACGTTCATGTCCGCAAGGACGTACTTACGGAGAATGGGACCGTTGATCCTGCACGTCTCAAACCTGTCAGCAGACTGGGGGACACCACGTATTCACGCTTAGGAGACGGGTTCCGTTTGGCTAGACCATCATGGTCGCAGGAGGGAGAGAAGCTGCAGGAGGCAACCAAGTGAGCGAGTGGGTCGACAGCTCAGATATGTAATGCTTTGGATGTTCTGTTGGTGTAGAACTTCGAATACTGACTCCTCATCATTTGGATTGCGACCTTGTGCCATTTTCGTGAGCCGTGGGTGCCGATGATGAGCATTGCGGCAGTCTTTGCAATCACAATATTCATATGACGAATTTTCTACGAATTGACAAACCCGGCACGCTTCACGAGGTTTTCGAATCGGTCGAATTGGTACAGTATCCTAGGACCGTCCACAACTCACAGAACCAACTATCGCTGCATGGAACCATTGTCCTGTTCACGCGAGCGCATCTCTGATCGCCATAATTCACCAAAAGAGGTGAGAAAGTGCATGCGCGAGGGGACACCGCGGACACCAAGCCATGAATCAAAAAGAATCATAGTGATCACATATCAGATGCTGCTTGGTTGGCTTAGGCTGGGCTTTAAAACCTCTAAGCCAATCAAATAGCATCTGACATGGTTCCGGCGGATTCATGGCTTGATATTCCCGGCGGAAGGGCGGTTGAATTTCAGGTATGTATTCCTCATTTTCTGTGATTCTGGTGACCGGAAAGTGGTTGACTCCGATGGCCAGGAATCGGTTTCGATTAGTGCCACGCTCGATAGTCCTTCCCGAGTCGCTGTTTAATGAACCTGTTCCAAGCGTGAGAATCCTACTCTACTATATCACCTGGAAAAGAATCTCACTGCATTACTCCTCTGATGGAAAACCTCTCAATTCGCGGACTTAATATTTCTTGGAGCAGATGCACGATGTGCTATTCCCAGCCTTGTATGTCCCTTCCAAAATGTGCCCGCAAATTCAGACCAATGAAGGCGTTGCAGACTCACCAGAGCCCAGATGGCAATGCATCCTGCCACCAAGCTGACTTCGCTGTTCACCATCTCTTTCCCTTAGCATCGTTCTCTCAGGTCCTTGGCTGATTTTCTCATTTCTTTAGTTTCCATCTTCCAGTCTCCATGGATAACATAGTCTGGACGGATGATTACTGGATGTTACTCGGTCGCACGACGCGCCGTAAGTCTTGAAGTAGGCACTTCTATTCTCAATATTGCAGCCATCTTGCTTCAATTTAAATCAGTCTTCGTTTTCTTCACTGTACTTATCATTTTTGTAGTCACCAATGTTTCGGTAACGATCCTGCGNCCCCGTGATCTGTTGCAGCATTGNGTGATCGTTANTCCATCACACTGTACCNGCTGTCCGCNGCATGAACCCACTTCGATACCAGCTNCCCTCCCCCAGTANGTTCCCTCGACCCGACTANGGAAGGATTCGTCGTCTGTCCGTCGGNTTTTTCCGTGNCCCCNAAAACCCGTCGCNGNNCTTTCNCNACCTTCGCNCTGTAGCTCCGTCATCAAACNGTTGGTGAGTTCTATGCATCATATCGATCTCCTCAAATANNACGGTAANAAAACCNACCNCATNACCCGGAGATTGAATCCGTTCAGATANCACTGGCACGGTCNGCGAGGAGNNCCAGAATTTCCATCAGATGACTTTGANATGGCCTGCNNTTNTGTGCGCTTNGAGTATTGTGCTGGCGCAATTTGTTTNCTNTNTCANTCANNNCNGTCNNANCNGTTCANCNNNCNNNTNNAANCGGC
>SGPL01000362.1:7621-34118 GCA_004802705.1 Bondarzewia mesenterica | reverse complement strand
CATTTGATATGGGTTAATGCCTGTTGTGGTGGCTGTGCTTGTGAGATGCCAGGTTCAAACCCCCAATTGGGCAAGAACCTGATATTCCTTTTACAGATTATGCAATCTTACTTTGTAATCCACCCGCTCTCTACTTGTGCAACTTGAGATCTTGAGAGCCCCAGAAGCTACGAAAGTAACAAGCTAAGCTAGACAGGTCTCTATCAGCAAGCTTGAACAAGTAAGTAAGTTACAAATTGGTTACAAATAAGCTCATAAAGTGCCATAAGTACAAAAGTTATTTCGTAGTTTTCCTGATGCAGCAGGACTTTGCGATATCGTATCAAGCTTTGCCCGTGTTGCAAAAGACATTTTTATTAATGTAGGTCAATACAGGACAATGACAGTGTAGATGTAGCGTCTAAGAACCATTTGGGGCCGTCAGGACAAGCCAGACTACGAAAGTAGAGCTCATTATCCAAGAATGCCCACTTTGGAGATGCAGCTAGGCGCTGAAGTGAAGGTCAACCGCTGCACACACGGTCAGGAACACACACAGTTGTGGCTTACATTTATGATGTCGCTGTAGTCGTTGGTGACTTCCTCAACTATGCGAGCACGAATGACGGGCCTGCGCTGCTTGTCGAAGACTTGCAGTTTATAGATCCACGTGAGACTGGGATAGGCCGGCCACTAAATTCAATTCAAACAGATGAGTGACAGCAAAGCAGTCTCCGAGGATGATCATGTCTTGTTATGACGTGCTGAATGTGAGCTGTCCTAATCCCGAAGGTGTAGAATGGCAGGCTATGCCCACAAACAACGCCTCCCTATGACTTCGGATTGAAAAGGTCAGTCATTCTTTTCAGAGTGTGGGGCTTCCGGTTGAATTCCTCAAATTCGATGTGATTACCATGCGATGGCAAGCCAATGTGCCTGACCACTGGCAGGATAGGCGGTCACTTGAAACTATCTTCACTGTCGATTTGGTCATTCGTACCTATCAGTTACTGCAGACGAAGGGACGTCTGTGACAATGAGTGTGGCGAGTGCGAGTAGTCCAATGTTGACGGACTCACACTCGAGGGATGTGTGTACACTGTGTCGAGAGTTGTTAAGGCAGCTGCAGAGCACTGAAGGATGGATCAAGCAGAATGAAAAAATGTTGGTGGTCGACTAGCTGAGCGATGACCCATTTTATAAACAGGAAAATGAAGCCACCGGGTAAAAGTGAACAAGAACTCGTCTGTGAGATGGTCAGAGAGGGGATACTGAGACAACAGTTTAAAAAACCCACCATTCAGTCATTAGCAGGGACGAAATGTCATGACAAGGTGGAAATTGTGAACCAAAATATTAAGAACAGCCAAAGGGGTTTGACAAGCATCTTGTCTGGGGAGCCAGCAAGATGGTGAGTATGGCATAATATATCAACAAAAAGTCTTCACCTGAATCTCAGTTATCCAAAAGTCAGCAACTTCGTCCCTTTATGCTTGAATATTGAATTCTGGCAAGATATCTATGTCATCCTAGATCTGTGCTTGCTCGAACCTTTCTCTTGTTATCATCACCACGACCCTCTATTTGCGTTAACGTCTTCAACGGCCAGGCAAAGTGACATTGTCACCAACTTGTTTACCGGATCGACAAATCGATGTCAATGGTTTCCATCCTGTACTATCAGACGTAAGCTGCCTATATCTGACGACAGGTAGATGCTTGTGGGATGAATGATTTCCGTCCACATTAGCGGCATCCAGAGTATGAGATAGTTGAGATTTCAATGAGAGAAGCCAGTACGACATAGTTCAAGCCAAGCAGAAAAAGACATCATTCTATCCAGTTCAATTATTTTTAAAACTAGTATCACAAACTGGTGTTGAGAAGTAGAAGATCATATCTGCTCGTGAAAAAAACCCTCCCAGCTCCCGACTCTGCTTGTTTCCTCCCCGGATAGTTGCATGATGGCCGCGATAGCCGCACTTAAGTTATTCAAGGCAGCAACTTGCACTGGCACTGTGGAAAAAATGGTTCAGCAAATAGGGCACACAAAGGACTGGCGGCTCATGAAGTGATGAAGAACACGAAGCTGTGACATAGTCACATCGTCGGAGAGCCAGCGAAGATGAAGTGGGATACGAGGATACATCTCGACGCGTTGGCGGAGTGTGTTAATGAACAACGAACGGAGACAGTCGTAACAAAATATGTGACCACACAGGCCGATACTGTGGGAGATTTTCAGGCTGCTGATATGCAATATACCACTGATAGAACGAATCAACTTACCAGTATGGATTTTTCATGACATCGCCGCAAATTGGACAGGCCAGCTCTTGGTTTCTCGTCTCAACAACCTGAATTATTCCCTGTCGGGAGATCTGTTCCAGTGCAACAAGGAAGAATAAAACTCACTTTCTGAATAATCAGTTCGAGGCATTCATTCTCAGCATGAAGCTGTGCCAGTTGGCCCCTCATCACCTTGTGTTTGAGATAAAAAATATCAGCTCGTCGACTCTTGAAGATATAATCAGATTAAATATAACTTACACCCATACGGCGCGCAATCTCACAGCGTGTGATCTGATTCGTGGATTTTACCAAGAACCCAGTCTCAATCGAACCTTCGCTAGTACAACTGCCGGAAAACATGCTGCTATAGGTGTTAGGATCGTCAACAACCCAGATAACAAACGTTTGAAATGAATGGCAGGTTGTATTGGCGATAATAGCTCAACCTACCAGCAAGACGGAGTCATCGTTAAAGGACGAGACCCATACTGTGGCCCAGCTCTGCCTCGGGGACGGTCAGATAGTATGCCAAAGTCTGTGCAAATGGGGCTGGGCATGGGGGCTGACCATAGGCGCTAGCGGCTTGGTCGCGCATCTTATCCTGATGCTGGCATGGAGGAGAATAAAGCAATCTATCAGCCAGGCTATACCCAGTAATGTTGAGTCATATTGTGCACAATCGTGATCGGAAGTTACCGGTGCTTTGGCGAGGCGCAGTGGCTCTCATACATAGAACGATTGTCTTCTGCCATGTGAGGTCTGCAAAGGAGACTAGCTCAGGCTAGATCCTGCTCACTATAATGATTGTTCCATTCAGTGGCTCAGTTGTTCGATTCTTTGTCTCTCTCAATTCTTTGTGCTCTCACGCAGATATATGACTCTGCATGCTTGTTGGATTCGTTGCTCTGTTAATGTATGATGCAGGGCAACTACCTGACTCTCCCATGGCAGCCGAGTGCGCAACAGCTCCTGCTTCTGCTGTTCGAGACGAAACACTTGATCCGCGCCTAGTAGGCAAGCATCCTTCTAACCACGATTGGGACTCAGGATTTCACGACGAGAAATCCGCTCATCTCAGCGAGGGCGATAAAGCTCAGAAATCGGTACGTTGATTCCGGTCATCTCTTTCTTTCGCTCAAACGTGGCTCCAAAACAGAAGCGTAGAAAAGCTCGAGTAAGCGGGTATCTCATTTCTTAATTATCCATCTGATTCAATTTGAAGCGGTCTGGATAGTTTCAGTATCAGGCAGAAGGGGGGAGGTTCATTGCTGACCACGCGTTCGTAACGTTCCGTAAAGAACAAGTCGTGAAATCTCGGCGTGCGAGGTCGAAGTTACTATAATGCAAATTCGTAAGCTTTTTTTGTTGTGTGCCGATCCTTTAGAATTAATGATTTGTGTCCTGTACAGTACGGGGAGCTCGAACTCGGTTTTTCAAGTTGGAGCTATAGCTTACTGTACAATGCGAGGAAGTTGATGATGAGAGAGCTGTGTACTTTCGATTCATTCCACCGCACGGGCACAGCACTGGAGTTCAGCGAGAGCTCGACATCTCTGCGTCTATGGTTCTGAATGTGGATATGATGTGGATATGACCTTTATTAAATGATCACTCGAACATCTAGGTAGGCAAATCAAGTCTTCATCAAAACAATTACTGTGACATAAAAGATTATTGATTTCACGATTTTGCATTTGATATTCACTGTTTGTGTTGGGATAGATGTCCGCTCGGTCTGTAAGTCTTGCGCTAATTGTGCGTCGATGGTGCAGTCAAAAAAAATTGAATTGCGACAGTACTCTGTGTCTTTGTTTCCATATATCATGTGAAAAATCGTATGAGGATGAGCGTTTTGAGAAAATAGACTGTGCAGGCGACTGTGCTTTAATTAATTGCGACGAAGGCTAATTTTTATGTTTAGCTGCAGTAACGATCTTGAGCTTAATAGTACTTACTTGTATCTTACGGGAGATGCAACTGTGGCATTGTCTACTGCACTTTCTGCGTCACTCGAAGACGTAGCTGTTGTCGTCTCGCTGACTGCCTCCATATCAGTTTGTGCAGCGTCGAACAGTTGGACAATTTCATCAATCGTCAAATATGACAGCACCCGCTTGACATTTTATGTAAACTTCAGTAGTTTCGTCAAGTTGTTTAGCGCGTACCTCTCGTTTGATCTTCGTGATGAAACGAATAATAGATGTTGTAAATTCGTCTGGCATGTTCGTTGGCGGTTTTCCCTCCTACAACATATTCCATACACAGAAAATTGTAAAAATTGTACACGTACCTTACTATCCTCATATCCATAAAGATATGAGACTCTCGTCACGTCCTCTTCACGGTTATGCATTTCATCTTCTCGAACAGCCTGCTCGTCCTCCATGTCCCGTCGGATTGCACGCGATGCTGTTAATTCGGCTTGTAAAAGATCGATCCTTTCATTCGCCTGATCGAGATTTTGTTGAAGGGATTGAGATTGAAGCAATGTGCGTGCGTATTGAGAAAGATCGAAGGTTATGTCGATCGTTGAGGGGCGTGCGATATTCATCGTAGAGATCGAAGTAATGACTGATCGAGGTTTGTTGACAGGTTATAGTTGTGGAGTCGAGCATTTGATTGGGCAATCGGACAACGCCGAGATGGATTACGGTTGCACGATATGATCGATATTTCACGACCTAATCAATTCGGACCCTATCATCTCTTCCTACTTTAATGCTGCCAGCAGCAGTCCTCGCACACTCAGCTCAATACCTAATTGTAGCTACTCGTACGCCTTTCACACTCGCACTCACAGCATCTCCAATTGCATACGCGTAGCGAGCATGTCCATGTTCGGACGAACGTGCGCCCGACGCAACCGTCGATGCCTTTCGAGCATGCAAGTGGTTGTACTTAAAGTCAGTACGCACAACACTTTTGTGCAGCCGCCACCATTGCAGAGGATTTCATCGTGATCGGGACTCTTCCTTGCAGGCCATCTTCTGACATCGCGAGTATGTACGTACGTCATAGCGTATTCGACGAACGACACGACACCCACCCGTTCCATGTTCTCAACTTAAAGGTTTCATAGATCCGGACGGACAGGTTGATCCCTCATTCAATGTTCAATGTTCAACTGAATTTCGACACGCGCACTCTTCACATATATGAACATCAACTCTCCCCTCCCCTCTAGATACGCAGCACTCGACCTGTCCATCACTGCGCCCGCTATCTAGAGACTTTGTTACCAGTCTAGGGCACTCCGGTAAGCTAATTACTTACAGAAGAACGAAATGATCTGAGAACGGTAAGCATCGTCATGAGACATCAACGTCTGCTAGCTTTGGGACGCTGGTGCATGTAGCCGCATTTCAGCAACTTGAACGGCGAGAGCTTGGCTGGACGGGAAAGGACGAGGAAACCAATTCAATATTATCAGTCAGGCCGGCCCGCCGTTTGGCTTCCTCAACATCGCGCGTACAAGCTGTTCCGAAAACGTTCAAGTTAGGTCGAACTCCTTCATCTTCCTTGGCCACTCATCCGCTTCATCTTAACCGCTTCTTATACAGTCTCTTCAAATCTTGCGCACTTACCTCAAGTCCAACACATCACCTCAGCCTATTGCTGGTGCTCGGTAGGCTCACTCTCTTGCGCAGCCGCAAAGAGCGACAGATACCAAAACATAGTGAGTATGCATGCATTCCATGCCGAATAAAGAGCTCACATGACAACGGAGCAAGGTGCAGTACAGTGCAGATGTACGGATCATTGCTTTACCTATGCCCTGGCGGTGCGACTGAGTTCGAGCGCGCTCATGGCGAACAGCATCACTCACGTCCTGACCATTGGTGCGACGCCCGTCGCGTCTATCAACTACACCCGGCTCGCAGTCTCAGACAGCCCTACATCCATCATGACCTCAGAGAGCGAGCAACTTCATCGATGCCGCAGCGTCTACAGGCGGCAAGGTTGCTCTTGGTTTGATCGGCGGCCATTGACTCGCGACGATAGCAGTCGGGTTTTGGTCGCGAGGCGTGGAATGGGGAGGGTGATTATGCACGACCGGCGGTTTCACGAATACAGCGTGAAGCAGCCGAGGAACAGGGCAAGGGGATTGAGGATGTGTTGTGATAGCAGCGTTGCCGTTTGGAAGATACGAGAGTTTGGCATTGCTGTTCGAAGGTGGAGAGCCATGGTCGTGGGGATTGTCCGGATCTTGGGATTCTGCGTGAATCCATGCTATGGTGAGGGCCTTCAATTTATCACATTCTTTCCGGCAGAGTCTCGTCACATCTCCTCATTAGAACCGACAATTCAACGTCAAAGGTTTCGAGATTCACTTCCCTCACAATATCATGCTGTTTGGTGTGGCAACTTGGGTGAGATGGATGGCGATTAAACTGTGGGTGCATGTATTGGTTGGCATTTGCAACATCTGGCCTCATCACCTTTCCTTTCCATCTCATCTCAGTCGTTCCTCGGTCACTCATCACCTCCTGTTATTCACTGCATTCGTATGTACACGGGATAACGTTTTGCACGGCTCGGGCGCGTCCATGATACCCCCCCAGACATGTACTCACGGATTATTTTGCTTGACTTCACGTATTCATCAGGAATATATGCGGCAGGTATTGTGCCCCCGTCCTCATCCATCTCCGCTCGAAAAGGCGCTACAATCGAGTCAGGCATCTACGTGGAGATCCACATGCAAAATTTGCTTTCAGGGGAACACAGCATCGAAGCTCGCCCGCTTGCGGGCCTAGGCTTATCTCAGAACGGAACCGCCCACGTTCTTTACGCAATTCACAGTCTTTCAGCGCGAGCGGATGTAAACTGTATCCGTAGCAGTGCGCACGACGTGCAAGACGACATCAGACTGGTGGCATTGGAGTGATCAGTCGCTCGTATCCTACCACATTCGCTCACAATCGACGACATCTTCACTGGAGATAAATTTTAGTTCCGCAGCGTGAATGCAGGTGAGTAAGTACTGTGTCGCCCATTCCTAGCGGCAGCACCGGACCATTCGTAAGCAGAACTGGCCTCTCCAGTGTCGCACACTTCCTTTCATGCCACTCTCACCTTTGTTCTGCCGGCACCAGCTGACCCACACGCACGTCCTGATTGGTTGAACTGGGTGATAAGTCAAAAGGGGAGAGAAGAAGTTGCCATTTATATCCGTGTTCGGTGGAGTAACCGCCTCGAGGTGATTACAGGGGAGTGACTGTCCTAGGAGACCCTTGGTCATTGTCAGAGACGTTCACGAGCCCTGCGATATAAAACAAAAAAAAATGGTGGTAAATTATCATTGTGTACTGACTTCAGCAGGCTGAATACCACCAAATTGAATTGAATTTTCATATATCTGTGGGCTCAGTATGAATTCACAAGTTGAACAAAGAGATTTTTTGCAGTTCTTTGTCTCCAATGACCATATATTGGCAGCCCCATTATCCGACAATACCTCCAGTGTTGACAAACAATGTCCCGTCAAAACAGGTCTTTTTCGTGTCTCTCGAATGGCGCAGGTGAGCTCGTTGTCGACTCCTTGTTTCGTAGCTCACATCACATTAGAGGGGAGCCCGACTGTCGGTTCTGCTTCCGGCACGTTCACCGTTTTCTCGTCTTTTTTCGGGAACCGACGTCTTTTGTCACCCCGTCACCCCGACCCATCCCTCCGTCTCTCCCCTTCCCCCTCCGTCGTCGTTGTCGTTATCGTCCGTGCCCAGCAGGACAACCGAAAGTCGTTCTCTTCGCAATGACCCCTCTCATATCAAACGACCCATGAATGCTTTCATGCTATTCCGCAGGGCTTTCCTCGCCGACCGCAAGAACATCTTGGACCAAGTCGAGACCGACAACCGTCACCTCAGCCGACTCGTCGGATGCATGTGGAAACTCATGTCCAAGGACGAGCAGCAGCCTTGGTACGATCAGGCAGCTGCTCTCAAGGACATTCATAAGAATATGTTTCCTCAATATCGCTACGCGCCTGTTATGCGCGAGCGTAAAAAACGGAGGACAAAGAGGAACGGTCCGGAAGATCTCAACCGCATCCATCGCATCGCTGAGCTGCTGCATGAGCGAAAGTCAGAGGAAGAGGTCATTACCGCTGTTCACGAGTTGGATAGGCAGGTTAATGACAACACCTCTTCGTTCTCCGGTTCGGACAGTTCATCGTTGACCACCGATGAACCTCCGTTCTTGGACCCTCTTTCACCTCCGACTGTGAGCACTCCTTACTTTCTTTTCTTCTCTCTCTCCTTTGTCTTTGAATTCTCATGACATTTCAGGCCACCAATATCTATCTTTACCCACAAGATCCCGGTTTCCCACCGCCACAAACCGTCCCTTTGTCGATGGTCTCCCCGATGGCGGACACCATCTCTCTCGCCGAAGCTCTCCCATTCCCATACATCGAGCCCTGCATGGACAGCAGCATTGCCGCCGCCGTCTCGACAACCTTCCCAGCCCAATTCGACTCGATCTGGCTCTCGTTCTATCAAAACATGAACTTGCCCTTGCCTTCCGAGACCGACTTTGGCCCCCCCACCACCACCATTACGTCCTCGGATGACCCCTTTTCCCTCAACTCGTTCACCACTAGTCCCGAATATTGGAAGCACCATGACGACGAGGGGACTGCCGACACCACGAATGCTTGGGTCCCCTTCGATGGCACTCAGCCTTATCTCGGCTCGAATGTGACATTTTATTAAGAGGGCTCAACACCAACACCAATCCGAACCTCTCCAACCCCCTCCCACCTCCGTAACCCATCCACAACCTGCATCCGCCCTCTTTCCCTGCTCCCCCCGCTCCCGGTCCTTCGAGCGAAGGCACTAAACCCATCCCCCTCCGCTCCTATCACACCTTCTTCAACACCCATCCCCACGCAACCCGTCAGGCACGCCGTACACGATATGTCCAGGCAAAGACAGTTGAACACAGGACCCGCATTCGCATTCGCATTCACAAGACGAATCGGAAGGCGTGATCGATTGGGAACTCATCGACGAAATCCTCGGGACTGTCGCCTGAGCCTTTCCCTCGCCCGTCTTCCACCTTTCTGTTTTCAAGGTTTTTGCTTTCTTAAATTTTTTGTTAAAAACACAAAAAAAATAAAATAAACAAAAAAAATAAGGAGCGGCTTTTTGTTTGCTTAAGCAAAACAAAAATAAAAGCGCATCCGCCTCGCCGCCCTTCCTCCCCCTATAATTTTATGCGCAAGCAAGGAGTTTGTGAAGAAAGCACAAATGCATATACAAAACCTATTGAAGGAGATTGAGAATCACCGATAATTAGTGATAATTGTCTCACTGAAATAATTAACATTGGCAGAGTTTTCTCTTATTCACTTTTTAGGTCTCTGGCTGAGTGATTATAAAACAATCTGCAGTGTATTTAAACAATCTAATCTTATAATTATGATTTTTGATTAGGGAAATTATTACTTAAGCATGAGCCATGGGCCATTTTTGACTCCCCTCTAGAATTCAGGTCTTTAGTTGACTATAATTGACTACAGTCCATGACTAGGGTTATTACAAAATGGTAAGAATTCTGCAACTAACTTGGCTTCATTTTGTTTGTAGTAAGACTTTACCAGTCAACTGGGATCTCTGATTACTGGTAAGTAAGCAATAAGTTGAACTTTGAAGCTACTAGTTCCTTGTCCACTCTTGTCTCATCCTCTTGCTTCTCCATCTCCTATCATTCTCTCACAGGACATAGGGCTGAAATTTTTACTCACTGTATTGTGACCCATCCACTAATGCATTGCATGAGCCCTTTTCGCATCATCTAAGAGCCATAATGATAGCCATCCCCTACTGATAAACTCTTTCATGCTCAATACACATGCGATGCATGACTGGTATCTGGCATTGAGTGTGGATGGCGAGAAGGAGACAGATGCATTTTTCAGTTTATTTGTATTTTTTCTTATCTGTTCATGCTCTCACCCACTACATCCATTAGCTCATTGTTCTAACATGACAGGGCATCACACTTACTTAACACCCCCTGCCTCATCATTCCAATATGATGAGGCATCATACTCATCCAACATGCTCCTGCCTCATTATTTTAATATGATGGGGCATCTCACTCACTCACTATGCCTACTGCCCCATCATTCAAATATGATAGGGCATCGCACTTACCTATCATACCCTCTGCCTTATCATTTCAATATGATGAGGCATTTTTTTTCATCCAACATGCCTTATCTCATCATTCTAATATGATGAGGTATCTCTCTTGCTTATCATGCCCACTGCCCCATCATTTTAATATGACAGGGCATCACACTCGCCCATCATACCCCTGCCTCATCATTTGAACATGACAGGGCATCTCCTTCACCCAGCACCCCTCTGCCTCATCATTTGAACATGATAGGGCATCTCCCTTACTTAGCACCCCCTTTGCTTTATCATTCGAATACAATAGGGCATCGTACTCACCCAGTGCCCCCTACTTTATTGTTCAAATATAACAGAGCATTGTTCTCACCCACCACACTCACTGCCTCATCATTTGAATATGATAGGGCATCACACTCATTTAGCACCCCTCTGCCTCATCATTCTAATATGATGGGGCATCTCACTCATCTAGCACCCCCTTGCCTCATCATTTCAATATAATAAGGCATCTCACTCATTCAGCATCTCCTTACCTCATTATTCCAATATGACAGGGCATCTCACTCACCCACTATGCCCACTGCCTTCTCATTCCAATATGATGGGGCATCTTGCTTATCAGCATGCCTCCTGCCTCATCATTTTAATATGATAGGGCATCATACTCACTCACCATGCCCTCTGCCCCATCATTTTGACACGATGAGGCTACACACTACTATTGTCATTGTGATTAGCAGTGAGAGTAGACAGAGTGATCTTGAAGGCAAAGTACATGAGTTCACAAACTTATAGCTTACAATCCATACATATGTACTTCTTTTTAGTTATTTCTCTATTGTACTTATGCTATACATGCATACAGAAAAGTGTTTTTTATCACGACAGTATCATGTATTGCTCACATCAAGCTTTGTTCCATCACAGTAAAATGATGACTCAGCAATATAAGTAAATAGTTATGACATTGCATTGTGTCTCTCTACTTGACTACCATATTCACTATTGCACTCCATAAGCTCACACTCAATTTCTTCCTCACAACTATAGCAGATTGTACATCATCTGCTATAAAAGGGCTTACTTCAGCCATAGTGAGTATTTTTTGTCTATTATATCAATTTTATGTCATTTTTTGTTGTAGACTCTGCAGCTATATAGCTTGCTTCAAGGCCTTTTTATGGCCATTGTCAACTGCAAAAATTGCTGGCAGGGCATGAATAGAATGGTGGATATTTTGGTATATATTGTACCACTATTTCTTTTGCACAAAGTTCTAATTCAAAGCAGAAACAGCTGTTTATACAATACATCCCTGCTTTATCCCTGCAGCCCACTTGCATGTTTCTTTTAGTGAGTCTACCATATTCTGTAGGTTAAATTTAAGATTATTGGCATGCTCTAGATTTAAATACTATTTTTTATTTTGCTCAGCCCAACTGTCTGAGACCATCGCCGATGACCCCTATACTATTTTTCATTTTGCTCGACCCAACTATCTGAGACTATTGCCGATGACTCCTCATTTTGCTCAACCCAACTGTCAAAGACACTCGCTGATAACCCCTATACTATTTTCATTTTGCTCAGCCCAACCATCTAAAACACTCGCTAATGGCCCCCACACTATTTTTTACTTTGCTCAGCCCAACCATTTGAAATGCTCGCCGACAACTCATATATTAGTTTTTATATTGCTCAGCCCACTCATATTAGATGATCGCCAATGACCCCAACAATATATTTTATTCTACTGGGCCCAACTATCTTAGACTATCTTAGCTGAAATGCTGGGCCCAACTGTATAAAACCTCAGCAAAATGCTGGTTAGGCCCAAGTCCGCTAGACCGTCTCAGTCGCCAAAAATGCAAGTTCGGCGAGACTGTCTTAGACAAGTGTAAGTGACTGAATAGGCTCACAAGAGAGAGGTAAAATCAGTGAATAGGTGGCCAGTGAGCGATGATAGCTATCTATGCAAATATCACAGGCCATTGCCGAGGACATCTTGCCTTTGCCGAGGATATCTCACTGTTGCTGAGGACATCTTGCTGTTGCCGAGGACATCTTGCCATCGCCCAGGATATCCTTTTCATTACTGAGATCAGCTGCTAATGTCGAGGTTTCCTCATGCCATTGGCAAATATGTCCCTGACAATCGCTGTTCATTTTCTCAACTGCACCCTTCTTGCACCCCTTCATCCTTGTTCACGCCATATCCTACGTCAATACCTCCTCGATTTAATCTCCTTACGTCTCATCTCTATCGCACTGTTCCTTCTTGACAACAAACTGAGAATTATCTGTGACCTTTTCTTTATAGGCATTAAGGCTGAAGTGATATGTTGGTGCATATCGGGCTTCAAATTTCCCTCGCCTCACTTGTCTGTAGGATGCCATGGCCACCATCATCGGTTACCTCAAGCTCGCTGGCCATCCCTTTACCATCTCCACAAACATTAGTGAGGTGGTGGAGTGGATAACATCTTACCAAAGAAACTGTGCTGTTGGGCTCTTCAGCATTAGCCCATTCGCTGATGGCCATAGGTTAACCCAGCAGATTGATATCGATCTGGACATCCCCAAATGGTGGTTGACTAGATCTGGGATTCAAATTGTTAATCTGCCGGCATCATATTCAGTGGCTATTTGTAACTTAGTGAGTGCGTTCATTTGGAGATGTAGTATTTCCTGTTGATGTTATATAGCCTCCGGTGACCAAGGTGCCATTCAGTGTGGCAGGTTCAGCAGTGATGGTGTGGGCGTGACAGCCTTAGACCAGCATGGCAAGCAAGGCTGAGAGGGATTAGTTGTGAGATGAGAGCAGGGTAGCAGCCGACCTTGCAAAATCAAAGCTTGAGGATTATATAAAGAGACTCCAAGAGAAATTGGAAAAGAGGGAGACTTAGATGTTGTAGATCATGTGAATATATTGAATTTCTGAACAGAAATGTAATAAGACCCAGGTTTAGACAAGGCAACAAGTGGAATAATTGGAATGAAAATTTAATTGTGCTAGGTGCAGCCATGTAAGATGATAGGTGATGAGCTCTACACTATATTTGATTTGCTAGGCCCTACCATCTGAGACACTTGCCGAGGACCCAAGCAGTATATGTCATTGTGCTGGGCCCAACCATCTCAGGTGCTCATCGATAAACTGACCACTATATTTCATTATGCTGGGCCTAACTGTCTCAGACACTCACCGAGACCCAAGTGCTTTATTTTATTGTGCTAGGCCCAACCATCTCAGATGCTCACTGAGACCTGAGCACTATATTTCATTATGTTGGGCCCAACTGTCTCAGATGCTCACTGGCAACTCAAGCATTCTATTTTATTGTGTTGAGTCCAATCATCTCAGATGCTCACCAGCAAGCTGAGCATTCTATTTTATTGTGCTGGGCCTAACTATCTCAGATGCTTACCAGAAACTCAAGCATTATATTGTATTATGCTAGCTATTTCAGATGCTCACTGATAACTCGAGCATTACATTTTATTTTGTTAAGCTCAGCTATCTCAAATACTCATCAGTAAGCTAAGCATTATATTTTATTGTGCTAAGCCCAGCTATTCCAAATGCTTGCTGAGACCCTGAGCACTATATTTTATTATGCTGAGCTCAACCATCTTAGATGCTCATCAGCAACCTAAGCATTATATTTTATTGTGCTGGGCCTAGCTATTTTAGGCATTCACTAAGCACTTAAGCAATATATTTGGTTTACTGGGCTTAACCATTTTAGACACTCACTGGCAACCTGAGCATTATATTTNATTATATTAGACCTTGCCATCTCAAATGCTCACTAGCAAGCTNAGTATTATATTTTATTATGCTGGGCTCAACTGTCCTAGATGCTCGCCAAGCACCTAGGTAATATGTTTGATTTGCTGGGCCCAANTATCTCAAATGATCACTGANAAGCCCTACATACTACTGGGCCCAACTGTTCTCATCAGTGAAGTAATGTGAAGTTTACTCCAGTAGTTAGCATCTATAACTGTGGACAAAAGAGACAAGGAGTGGTCAACATAAATAGTGATGTATTACTCACTAGGGGCAGCTATGATAATGACATTTAATGTGATAAAAAGAGAAGAGAGAGAACTAAAGCAAGGTAAAAGAGATNNATAAGAGAGATAGTAANAAANAAGGCAGAAGGAGAACAGAAGAAGTAACAGCATTGCAGAGATTAGACAGTAGGTGCTNGTGAGAAGAGTGAGGAGTAGTNGTGAGAGCTGGTGAGAGGTACTAGATNAAGCAAGTCTGAGAACTTGNCTAAACTTGCTGAATCAGGCATCTCCTCGATCACTATATGAGAAGTTTGGGTAAGTCTCACTTGCTAAGTGAGTGATCATTATGAGTTATGAGTAATTATGTGACTGTATGAGTGAAGATGTGATGAGATTGGTTGACTATGCTATAATGTGATAACTGACAACTAGTGATCATAAGATGAGTGAATTAGAATGATCACATGATAAGTGATATAGAGTGACCATATGATTGAGGACTGGCCAAGACAATCTAGTTACATACTATTGAGTCCCTTACGACCGTCTAAGATGGTATGGCCTAATATGTATTTTTGGTGATCGANACAATGGAGTGGATCTCAGCCAAAGGTAAGAGATATACTGTCTAATATGAGTGGGCTGAGGATANGGCTAGCTGGCTCATACCTCACTACTTTATTTTACCTAGTGATACTCCTCNAAGACAGATCCCACGATTAACGTGGTCNACCCNTTAGGTTAGAAGGGGCGATACACTGCACAACAGNGAGCACAGCTTCCTNCTTAGTATCACAATGATGGGTTGNCTGTNAAGCAGCCACCCNAGAGCCCAGCCTTTAGCTAGGATAGGGTACTTATTTAATNTCTACGTGCTACTGTACTAGGGTTTCATCCTTTATGACTCATCAGGAGGGGTACANACCCCTCGANNCTGCAGAGTGNTTACNATGAACCCCCTCATGTCTCTTATATGCCCCCATCTGTGCATGGATTATGGGCCATTCTCTTAGCGGCATGGGAGTTGCACGCAAAGNGCTGGGCTATGAGCCCTGCCTCCCCCCCTCACCTANGGCAATCCCTANGGTAGATNTGGGCAGNGAGACCCTAACCCCAACCCTCCTGTGCCTCAGCCCCCCCCTCACCCATANAAACATGCANGAAAGGAGGGGGGAAAGAGAGAGAAGGGGGCAAGNNGGGTGAGNATATAGAGGAGGAAGGGAGAGTGGCCATCTGGGATGGCTGACTTGACTCTATGCGGGGCCTGCTGTGTGGCCCTNTTNAGCCATGGNCATNCTGAATGGCATGANCTCNCTTTGCCCCCCACGTGAGAGGCTGCGATTGCACATGATGAATGTTTCATCCTGATTATCCNGCCTCACAGTATTTNCCACTCCCTGTTTTNAGTCGACATCATCTGATGTGGATGNTGACCCTCTNGAGTGNACNCGTTGCCTCACNGAGATTGCAGCTAGAAAGATGGGGGCTCTGTCCAAGGTGGCGATATGANGTGCAGGCATGATGGTTGAGTCCACCCANAGTCTGAAGGCCTCGTTGCAGTCGACAAGGACTGTAGCNTGCAGTGTCNTTGAGGTTGGTGACTTGCTCAGGCAGCTCATCGGCTAATGTTGAATATATGTTCAAANGTCAGTCATCATCATTTTNTGAATAGTTGGCTCTATTCTATATTNCTCAGAGCACCTTCATATCAATTAAAACACCNTNCATTATTCAAAAATGAATGTTNCTCCACCTTGANNGTGCCCAATTGTTTTTACATTGCATAGCGACCATTCAACCAGTGATANACCNCNANCTCTTAGCCAAAGTGGTACAAGCACGANAGCACTTGCTCACGTGATNTCATCATCTTAGAGCGAGCCCTAGCTCAGGAGAGACTAGAGACTTTGGACATGGTGGCCTGGCNTNCAGTGATTGAAACCATCNGAAGATGCCGTGGCCATCTTGAATGGCNATTTCATTTGAGGTAATTTGGCCTGCAATGACNGACATGACCAGATCAATGCCATGNCCATCCTAAATGGCCATTTTGTTCAAGGACCNATTCTTGATCAGACAGTAGGGCTGATGAGGAACNTGAAGNGGGGCNATCTTNTGCACATNATGGGTGCAGTGGGCCCTCAGGGNGAATCAGTTAAGATGCCATCACTATGTGGTCTTTGAGTTCCAAACACCAGTCANANGGCCGCTCNTGATTGTCAATGGNTGGAACNGTGTTTATTGTTACAGCACATTGTACTCGATGACATCAATTACATGTGGTGGCTAGCCTCATGCTCACTCTCTATCACTGCCCTCCTCTTCTTTCTCAGCATGNAAAATGTTGCCGCCTGTGCCCTNGTCATTGTCGACTGGCAATCTGCTGGCNTGGATGATGCAGCGCCAATCCTAATATGTCGGGTTGATGGCAATTGCGGGGGCTTTGCAAGCACCTTNCAGAATTTGGGCCCACCACNAAGATGTCTCTTCCTGGGTGCTCCACATCCTGTCCATCTTCACTACGGGCACCCACTTCAACTTCTTGAATTCNTTTCTCAATCCCCTTTGGACCCTCNCNAATTGGTNGTCCTCCAGCCNTAAGACTAGGTCCCAGTAGGCAGCGTANTAGCTGACATTCTTGAAGTTCTGCCTGAAGCCTCACNTGTCNTGCTTAGGCNGGAAATANNNGTCAAACAGCTGTCCTTGCTAGTCNTCTAAGTCNAAGACCTTNTACTGAACCTAATTCATCATGCCNCAGANATCCANGCTCTGAAGGAGCTCNATGTCAGCTCGAACGAGGCNCTGCTGGTCTAGCAAGATNTAGGGGTCCTCGGGGTCCTTCACATTTAGTGCGGTGTTCATGACATCATACAGAAATTGCTCCCAGATCTGCATCACCATGGCATTGANATCGAGCATGGTGGCATGCTCTACCTCATCTTCTGCCTTGTCTTCCACATCCAGCCCACTCATCTTGGGCAATTCCTTCANCATCACCCCCTTCACCNTGAGGCCAAAATGCATCCTCTCTTCCTTGGCGTGGGGCAGTCAAATGTGTCGGATGTCCAGTGTCAGTTTGGACCAGTTGTGAATTTTGTGATGCTTCGGTCACTGCANGTCCTCGANAGATCTGAACANGCAGTGCAGCCNGCTCATGTCTTCCATCTTGTANGCAGTGGTGAGGTCTTCNAGATTGTGAAGCTGGGACACTGTAGGCTTAGGNGCGNGAGGCACTTTGTCATTCACGATCTCACNGAAGAATAGCAGGCCANGATCCTTCTCCACTGNCATCATTNCATCATCCTCNTCCACCTCATCAGCATCCATGTCAGNAGAGATNATGTGCTGTAGCTGTNCCTGGATGAGGGTGCAGTCCCTCGANAACTGCGATGGCCTCTGATTCAATGCATTCATCATGTANATCAACCCACACCNAAGCAGCAGGCTCTCCAGCCACTGANGTCCCAGTGCAGATCNATTGAGGAGGTTGACTAACAGGTAGTTGATCGCCNCCAACNGATAGAACTTGAAGTACCTGGCAAACATGGGGAAAGAGCCTCAGCATCTTGCACAAACTTCTGCCCCCCCCCCCACGCATGCCATACACATTTGACTTNAACTCACCACCATGTGTAGTCGTCAAANACGCCACCAGCNTGCAAGTCATCAACTCCTAGTCAAAGTCCTTCAACACATTCATCATCTACCTGAGTTGACTTAGCATCACTCATTGCTCAGCCTGGCTCTTNCATCAGCTACNACCTAATCTAACTTCCATGTCAGTTNTTTATGTATCAGCGCACTNNTGCCCAATCTTCTGACCATCCTTCAAGNTGGGATGCCCTTCTCCTCNACAGGTCACAGTCATCAGTNTTATGCNAGTATANCAATGTGAACAATTATAGTGCTCTTGGCATAATGTCCTNTCATCCTGCACCTAGCTTGTGTGCTGATCTGTTGANTATTCATCACTCTTTTNAGGTTTTTTGTCTAGCATGTCCAACTTATTCAAGCAATTCATGAAGGAAGTGCTNCTTGAAGACTAATCTAATCTCCTGTACAACTGTGATNACAAGGGTATGTATCTCTCTAACTTTACCCTCTGACTTCTCTCATAAATTTTTATNAATCAGCACCCTTGAGAATCACTGACNGTCATATAGGCATATTCACTAATGATGAGGCCTATTTTATAATATCTCCCAATGTTGATCAGATTCCTCTTTCCCCCTGGATGTCATGTAAGAAGTGCATGCCCATTAAAATGGTTTTTTAATGATGATGATCATATTCAGTGGCTACAACTATGGTCTAACTTATTTCTACATTACAGTGCCATCTTTGACTGTCCTTAAATGAGATAATCCCCCTACACAGCAGATAAGTACATGTAGTTNAACTTAAGCACCTCTGATAAGAAAGTGGTTAGTAAGGGTGANAAAGCTGAGGCAGGCTTGAGGACTCTTGAGGTAGACCTCTTATTATCATTGACAGAATTCATGGATTGCATGCTNGAAAGNGCAATGTNTTTCAATGAGGCATCACTGAAGGTTCCATATGCACTCAGCATGTGACTNAGCTAGGGGCTCTCATCAACTCCTGCATCCTCTCCATGAAGTAGTGCATATAATNGACATATTTACTCATATTCCTCGTATAGTGCAAGGTGGAGTACATGTTAGACTTCTCATTTGATTAACCTGCCTGACAGTGGCCTTCACCAATGAAAACATCCTCACNATTGTGGAATTTGAATAACTGCCACATGCAATGCTGATAGATGTCAAACCTCAGATGTCCATAATGTTTCATGAATCTGCCATGAATAAGAGGAAGTATCAAACTATCATTCAGTTTTATCAGTCATTTTTACAATATCCTGACCCTTTTAATAGATGTGGCACATTTNAGTCCCTATCAGATGTGTTGATGTATCTAGTGTAGGTGCCAGGTACATCATTCACTATCTCATCTACAGCAGCCCTTGCTCATTGGCTATNAGTGGAGAGAACTTCTTNGCTCCTCCTGCACTACTTATATAATTCTCTCTCATNACTNTCTTATGGCATCCAAGAGCTGATGCTCAAGCCTACAGATAGAGGTACAACNTGAAGACATGAAAGGTACATATCTCTTTACAATGTTTTAATCCATAACTCAGCTATGCAATTATAAGCTGNCCTCTTACAATTAATGCAGCTGATTTNAATAAAGCAATCAGTCTGTGCATGCCACCCCCTATTACATCATAGAAACACATCCTTGAGTCCATCAACTACAGCTNAATTGAATATGAACANCATCTTGAGTCTTGGCAGGCAGATCAGTGGTTNATATTTCTCAAGCNATTATTGTTAATTTTATNAATGATAACTCTTGTGCTGTCATGTACAAGGTATAGTAGTCATTAATGCATGCATTGATCTACAAGACCTCAAGTTTGATGTCTCTCAGTGAGCCACTTAATACTCAGCAATGGCACATCATCCTTCGACTGTCATTGTTGAAACTACTTGCATCCATTACAAAGATGAAAATACAGTNGCTGCAAGAATATGTCATTGAGCTCATGAATTCCATATGTGACANTGTTAATATAGTCTGCATGAATTAGCTACTGTTGACNGCACAGGTGGTGGAAGCAATGCTTGACACTGCTTAGCTCTATGTTGTGCTCTAGAAGATGTCCAAGCTTAACTTCTGATTCAAACTTTAAGCTTTAGATTGTCGATAGACCTAGCCTACTGCTTATTCTGACTAAAAGTGCTTTAAAGCTGAATGTTAGTCAGTCTACCTTGCTTTCTCAGCAAAAGTGCTAGAATGCCTCTAATACATGCTGATGTGCANGATGCACATAATGGCTTGGCAAACCCAGATTNGATTTGTCATCATCTTATATTTTTATGTTCTAACATCTGATGTGCCACTGGCACACTTTGAAACTAGTGGGATTTCTGTAGGATGATATCAAGCTGGAGGAGATGAACAAGAAGCTATTCATCAAGTGGAAAAGGCTGCTGATGAAATTTTATGTTCAAACTTTTTTTTGACTCCTTTACCCATCCNTGTACCCTTTGACATGATGATTGAGTGGGGACTTATATGTTATACAATATNTATAATCTTTCATTTGTAATATGTGCACAATTTCCAATGTCTGTTATATCAGTCTTTAAGACACTTGACAATAATATCAATGTCACGTTCTTACTGTGTTATGTGCACATCTACCAGACTCTAGATAATGAGCCCAGGACCTACAAGCTCAAGATGTATAGGACCTACAGTAGTGATATGCAATGTGAATCACTACACACCTCATCTTGACTTATCTACCTTGTCAAATTATGTGCTATCTATAGACGGACAGCTCCTTNTAGTCTCAATGAGAACTTGGGCATCAATTCACTAGATGCACATGGTTTATACAGTGAGAAAAAGTGTACAGCTATTCAAGTCTACACTGCATTGTAATCGACCTCCATCAAGTGCAAATGAAGCCAACAGTCAAAAGCCAATTGTGACTCCATGCTAGTGCAATCCTCATCCCCCAAAAGCATGCACTGCAGGCTGGCATCCAGTCTGATGTTANTGGCATGAGATAGGCCCATCAAGAAGTATGCATGCATACTCACCTTAATTTNCCACTTGGCCTCTGCTGGCAACATCTCTGATGTTGTCAGCACATGCATAAATAGATGTGCATGAAGCAGCATATTACCTACTCCTTGAGCATATGTTTCAGCATCCATCAAGTGGTCAGACATAAATTCGAGATAGGGTGGATGACCAGTGCCTTGCAGGTATATTACTAGGCATTGTATGAAGAGCTTCGTAAAAACTGACATTGTACTATCAGCAGACTCATGAGTGATCAAATAAGTGCAATGCCCAAAGACCTCAGTAGNCAATGTGAGATGACAGTTGTACAATCCAAGCACCAGCCAGGCCACATGNTTGTCCTGACTTGAGAAGGCAGTGGTAAATATCTACATAGACCAAACAGGTTTAGCATCAGAGATGATCATGCAGGCATCTTGCTCACTTTGATAAATGCTGCATGACCTGTGCTCAAACAATNGCAAATTGAACCCCTCTCTCATTGCGATGAACTCATCCAGCTTCTAAGGCATCAGGTGGCTAAAAAAGATTTAGGCAATGAAGGCCTTAGTAAGAGCATCANNGACAGCTAGGGTATGCATTTTGGGTATAAGTTAAGTCTGTCATCTNAAGGTCAATGNTGATCACTTGAAGTCAGAGACAGATGCAAGCATACCTGAGACAGCACATTCTTCATTTCATTCATCAATCACTATCATACAGAATGAGTGAGCATTTAAGGCATGATGATATCATTGAGCACGTTAAACCAAATCTGTAACTTAGCTTTGAGGTTTGGATCCATGGTGGTCAGCATATAGAGAGGGATAAGANAGCCATCTGTGCTGTGAGCTCTTGGTATACTGACTGCTCAGGGCCTTTGCTGATAATCTACACAACTCCAATAGATCATAGACATGGACTCACAGATGGATAATCTCTTGATAGTTATAGAAGAAAGAATTCAGTGAGACCCCCTCAGTACAACAAATGAATATGCCACTAAGTAGAGCAAAGGGATCCTTGCTCCCCAAGTATAAGTAGTAACACTAGTATACAATATGTTATCATGTGCTCATTATCATCGTGGATCTTCAAGATATTATTATTGTTANTAGTGGGGGCTTCCAATCAGAGCTCCACAATGAAGCACTAGTGCAATATGTCTTTGATGGTCGCTGTATCTTCCTTNAATTGCAGAGGANAGTTGAGAACAGTGAGNGATACATTTGAGATGTGCTCTATAGCCATTGCAGGCTCAACTTGTGTGACAGATGGCAAGGCCATGGGTGCATCCATCTCTATGCTAGTGAAGATAAATGAAGGANTAGGAAGGGTATGATCTTCCTCACACCCATGCTGCTATTAGCCTATAGTAAGTGCATGCGNGCAGCTCATTATTATGTAACACTNACTTGAGTGGCAAAGAGCCAAGAGCAATTCAATGCANGGCCCACAGATGCATTCTAGCAGATAAAAACATGAGAGCACCTCAGATGTTAAGAGTAACAAATACTNACTGAAGAGCTGGAGGTCAAATGTTGATGATGAATGCATGGCAGTCAGCTGCTGGACTTAAAGGCAATGAAGTAAGACTGATTAAAGGCATGCTTTATGCTTGTNCGTGAGTTAAAAACATTGTTTTTGATAACNATATACAANGATTCAAGAAATGAAGAGAAGTTGCACGTGCTGATGACAGTAGGAGCAGAGGGGAAAAATGAGGAAGTAANAGTAGGATGGATGGACACCATCCAGTTTTGGANAGGTGATAGTATGAAAGGGGGAATNAGAGGCTGCTAAATATGGGGTTCTAGTATGCTTAACGATGAGAGGAANATTTGAGTGGATCTAAACATGAAAAGGGTAGATGCGACTAAAGTAAAGGGGTTGGGTCATGTTATTAAAAGTTGGCTGACAGCAGCATACAGCTGACTTGGGTTAATAGCAGGGCAGTTGAAGGCCCAGTGCTCATTGAGGTGGGCATCAGAGTCGACATGCCCAACATGGAGGGCACCATCATTAGTGTGGACAGTGCAGTCTGCATGTAAAAATGTTAACAATACCTGTTGAATGAAGCATATGAGATGACTGTACCTGATCAATGGGGAGCACTAGCACTGTCTGACTAGCTGAGTCTGAATAAGTAAACTGGCTAGGAAGAAACAGTGCATAGTCAGCCAAATTTAACTAAGGGAAGTTTATACAACTAATGACTGTTCTTGTCTCTAACAATGAGACTGTAGCCAGACACAGGCTGACTTGACATTAAGTAGGATCATGACTGATGTTTCCCCCTCACACTAAGGAAGAGGTGCTAGGACATGTCTAGAGAAACAGGGGTGAAACAGCCTCTGAATGGGCATAAAGATGGACACTTCAGTGCCCAAGCTATCAATTAGTTTTATGAGGTCACCATATCAAGGGTCTGCATACTGATGAGAGCTATCATGATGAGAAGGGATGGAAAGTATACATGTAAGTAAATACACAATGCACTTTTTAATGCCGATAGCTGATTGACCTTTTAAAACATTTTTTGAGGGTGGGTAGAGTAAAGTTGGTTGAATTGATGTTGTCATTGTCCTTCCAGGAGTACATGCCTCTCACTTTACACAAGGACTTCAAAACATACCAGGAGAGTTCTTTATAGGGGCTGCCATCTAAAGCAGTGACAGTAAAATAAAAGTCAACTCCTAATACATCAGAAGATGGGTGGGGAGGCAATAAGTGCAACTCTATAGCATTAAGATAACTGATTACTTGTTGTCTAGTGACTGCCACATTGGTCTGCTCGTAGGCAGTGCAACAGTGAAATAGAGACTTATGAATGCAAATTGAGAGTAATATGTTGGCAGGTCTTCATGCTTCAAATGAATAGATGGGCTAAGCATGCTGATGGTCTGAAAAATGAATTCAAAAGCATGCAAGATGATAGTAAGCAGGGTGAGAAGCAACAGGCTATAGTAGATCATCTGACAATGCTAGAATGGAACATAATGTGGGCTTTCTTTGTGGACATGAAATGGTTGGTAGAGAGGCACTGCTAGAATGGAGATTGAAGGCTGAGTTGGGCCTACAGCTAATGCTAAAACATTCATAATGCCAATAGTGGGCTGAGCAGGGAGACGATGGCTAAGAGAAGTTGGCAAGTTTACTGAACCTTGTCAGTCCAGTGTTAACAGGTATGATGCCATCAATATTAGATGGCTAAAACTGAGATGCTAGTTTCACCTGGGAGGCAGAGGGTGATATTAGAACCATTCAATGCTACAGCAGCATGCTATGTGCATAGTTCATTCAGGCAGTGGTTGGATGGACAACTCAGGGAATAAATAGTGAGCAATAGTAAAAACAAAAAAAAAAAAAAAAAACTGAGTGGAATCCCTCACAATCAGATTGAGGACTGTTGAGTTTAGTGATATGCAAACACAAGCCAGTAGAAGGATATACAGGAGGGGGGACAATAAGTCCTTGATTATTGGCCAACCATGAGTGACCATAAACACATGCTTGTTGCACATGTGAGGGCACCTAGGGCAGGTTAGCTCGATAAGGTCAATCATGAGTGAGTAAGGTCAATTATGAGTGATTTGAAGATGCAGCATAGAGAGACACCTCAGGTGGGCAGTCTATGTTGTCAGGGAGCAGGGACACATACTGAAGGCAACCATAAGCCTCGTAGATGCATTTATAATGGGGATACAGTGCTGACATGATGGGGCAAAGAGCAGTCAGATTATTTTTGAGATGAGGAAGTGAGAGTGTTAAAAGAAATGGTAGGGACAGTGGCAGTGGGAGATAAAATGTAGTGAGTAGTCAGTACAAGAGGGAGAGGATGGGGCTAGAGGCCCTCATAAAAATATTTTGTGGGGCACGGGCACAATAGCACCACCATCTCAATCTGTCTCATAGTTTGTACTGCGATCAACAGGTGTAACATTTTGGCATTATTTTAGTTGTGTCATAAATGAATCTATCAATGTGCCCAAGAGCTTAGATTCAATGAGATTGGATATGCATCGATGAGACCAAGAACAGCACTGGTTTAAAAGATTTAGCAAAATATAGGTAGATCTACCATGTAGTGCCATGTATGTGTTGTGAGATAGATAGGCTCAATCTTTCAATATTGAGTGGGATAGATACTGATTGAGCATGCTCATAGATCAAATTATGCTAAATTCAAGTGGATATAGGTAGATAAATATAGATCAGAGGCAAACCATTTCTACATAAATCTAGGTAAATGGAGATAAATTGCCTATTTTTTAGCAAGATTGAGCAGTGTGATCAATCTATAATATCTTGCATAAATGTGTTAGTTCTTGAAATATCGAGCGACTGTGAGATCTCGCAATATCTAAAAGAAATATATAAAGTTCTTGAAATATTAAGATATATAGAGTAATATCTATGTAAATAGTGTTATATATATATAGCAAGACATGGTAGAAATACATATTTTGGTTGTTGTTTGTCCAATGAAGACACTGATCTGGCTCTCCTTTTTGTGTAATGATAATGACATTGCTTTATCTGGGCCTCCTTTCTTCAAGATCAGTGCACAGGGTGCATGCTTCCAAGTCAGCCCTTAGTACATCTCCAAAAGCTTAACCATCCTTTTGAGTTATCATGGTAATGTCTATTACTGATGTACTTTATATAGGCTAACAGATGAGCATGTATTGAGCTGCAGCCTTATGGTCAATCTGCAGGCTCTCAGCTATAAACACTAAGCACTATACAGCACCTATTTGTTCTGCCATGGGGGTGCCAGTATTATGTGCAAGTGAAGAATTGGTCCCCAAGAATGGTGGCTATGTGGGGTAGCTAGTCTTAGATTGAAGCAGTCACTATGTTCTATTACTTTTATTCTCTCAATGACAACCACAAGCACATCACTGATTATGATCATAATAATCTAAAGAGGGTACGCTACTGCTGAAACCTATCTTTGATGCTGTAGTTAAAGTACTATAATACACTGGATTATACTAGACAATACTAGTAAATAAGTAAATAATAAGAGGAGGATATAATATAGGAGGGACAAGGTGTAGCAACAGCAAGTCAGAAAGTTTAATAGTGTTCAAGCCCAAGTTCTTACCAAATCTCCTAATCATTCTGAGAGCCCCACTTCTCGGGCTAGAGTCTCGATCAGAAGGTGCCCTGATTTTGATACTCTGATTTCTGCTGCTCTGCCCCTACATCTTGAACACACCTCAAAATGGCCTCAATAACTTTGCAATAAGGATGNNNANTNNCNNCAGNNNCANTNAANNNGTNCATNCANATNANNNCTNTNTTNCNTNCTNNNNTNCTNCTTGNATNTNCCATATAGCCTCTCANGCTNCANNANCANANNTTTANANNTTANTNNNTNTTGNATTNNNNATNCTTCNTGNNTNNCCNNNATNGNNNCNCAGTGCTTCATNANNNTNTNTNTANATCTTTAAACT
>SGPL01000361.1:0-34206 GCA_004802705.1 Bondarzewia mesenterica | reverse complement strand
GGGGTGGCCGCGGTGGTGGTCGCAGTCGAGGTGGCGATGGTGGTGGTGGCCGCACCATGTCGACTCGCTCCCGCCGCGGCAACGATCGAGGGTGCTTCCATCCCCGTCGTCGTCGTCGTGATCCGCGCGCCTTCTTCGATTTCCATTTCCATTCCCGTTCCCACCATCGAAGGCGTCCCCTGCGAATCCCACGATCGGCCTTCTGGATCTATATCTGGATCGGGTCCCCCTGCTGCCTCCACTCCTCCCTGCTGCTCTTGCGCTGGTGGTGATGGTGGTGGCTCTGGTGCCTGGGACGGCGGTTGCTCCGCGGGTGCGGTCGAAGACGACGACGCTGGAGGAGGAGGAGCGTCGGGCAAGCCCTCGACGTTCGTCCGTTGACAGTGCGGGCACATCCACTCTCTCGATCTGCATCGTCCGCAAAACATATAATAAAAAAGATATAATAATAATAAGAAAAGGAAAGCGGGAGCAAGTAAAACCGCGCGCAAAAAGGCATTGGATCAGTCATGACCAAGAAAAAAATAGAACAGAATGAGAAATGAGACGGATGGGGGACTTATCGCGTCGATGGGGGGGAGGGGATCACGTCGACTGAACGAAACACTCACAGAGTGGCGAGGCGCTTGCGCTCCGCGCTGGGCATCTCCAAGGATCCGACGCCGGCGGCCGCCTGTCCTCTGAGGGGAAAGAAGCCTTGAAGACCCAGAATGGCTGCGCGTGGGCATGGGAGGAGGAGGTCGTTGGGAGGGCACCGGCAAGTAGTGAGGGTGAAATGTAAACGGTCGTCGTCAGCGTTTCTTTTTTCTCGAACAATTGTTTTTTTTTCGAGGGGGAGGGGTTGTCGGATGGGTCGGGACGAGGTGAGGCGAGACAAAACGTACCGGTGCGGACACCCCAGGCGGGCTGCCAGAGTTCTTCGTGGTCTGACAGTGACACAATCACACCAAACAAAAAGGGGGAAAAAAATCGCCGCGTCTCAGCAAACAACCGCCTTGACCGGACCGGAATAATGGAACGAGAGAGAGAGGGGGGGAGGGGAAAGGGCGCCTGGCGACGCGGACGCGCAAAAACGATAGATGATAGGATCTCAGATCTGGGCGCACTCACAGTTCGTAAAGCTGATGCATATCTATCCCACAAGAACGTCAAAGATCAAAATCAGTCAACGGAAAAAGAGTCGCATGCGGGAGGGGTGGGGTGGGGTGGGGGGCGAACCTTGGTGTTCAGCTCGAAGCGGCCGTTGGGCGTGAGCAGCATGATGCTCGGCGGGCGGAAGGGGTATTCTGCGGGGAGGAGGATGCGGACGTGATACAGCCCGTTCTCGAAATCGGTTCCTGCGNGNCCGCGGAGGGTGCAGTGCCACTCCTTCACGCGATGTTCCCCAAGTCAGTAGCGCTGTAGGAGAGACGGGGAGGTGAGACACGCACGAAGATGTTGTCCTAGAAGACGACGCCGGGGGTGAAATGTATGAGATAGGATTTAGAGAGAGGGGAGGTGAAACGGACGCTGACCTCGAGAGGCGCGGCGGAGTAGTCCGTGCTAGGATCGTTCGCGAGCTCGCGGGCTTCCTGCATGATGCGCTTCACGGCTAGCAGCAGGCACCCAACCGTATCACAACATCGTCAGCCCTCAGCATGAGAAGAGAAGGGTGGAACCCTTTCGATGGCGGTAAGAAGGGCTCACCAGAGTTGTTCTTATTCAATGATCGCGGGACGGCCATGAGTACTAGTCCTCGTCAGTTTCAACTCGAATCTCGCGAGGAGGGAGGAAAGTGAAACTTTGGAGGGGACGCGTTCAAAGTTGAGTGATGTTGATCAGAAAAGAGGCGATGAGCAGGAATCTGAGCGCGCAGCTACGTAGCGCCCGCGACGGTGAGGACGGAGGACAACGTCAACAGACGTGGTCCATCCCGGGCACGTGGCAATCCCCGAAGTGGCTGCCACTTTGCAAGTGCAAGTCTCCCTCAAGTTCAAGTCGAGCTCGAAGCGTGAAGCCAGTTCTTCCAATTTCCTCCCTCCGCGCGGAAACGCGTTCGACGTCTATTTCTCGCTCATAAAATCTTATTTAAAACTACGGGAGTGCGCTCGCTCCGTCGACCAGGATGCACATCAAAAAACTCAAAGTACGGCCCCAGAAACGTGCGTGCCAACGTCTCCCGAGCCCTCCCATCCACACTCCCACTTTCCCTCTCGCTTCCCCTTCCTCAACAAAACGACCCCAGTACTGACTCTGTTTTCTTTTTTTGGGGGCGTGGNTGGGTCGAACGNAACGCACAGTGAAGACGACGTCGATCTGCGCGCCAGAGCTGGCGACGATGCTCGGGTGCTGGGCGGCGACCGGCGACAAGATGTCGACGGGCGCGTGTGCCGAGCGGCCCAGACGCTCTTCGAATGCATGCGCACCACCGTACGTTCCTCCTCCCTTTTCCTCCCCCCCCTCACCCACTACGGTAGGACACGAGCTGATGCTATCGCGTGCAGCCGTTCCGGGGAAAACAGCATAGACCGACCATTAATTACCATTTGGCGCGCTTGGGGAAGAACCTCAAATAGATGGAGCTTTCGTTTTGTTCATTCTTTGGCTTTCGCGTTGTCACTATAAGTTTGCTGGAACCCGTAGGTTTCCATGCGAGTGAGTGCTAAGTAGGGCTGGAGTGCGTCTCCCGACTCCCTCTACACCGACCATCATCATCATCACCTCCACCCATTTCACACTGATGGTACCCGAGGCTCGCGACGCTTCGTGTCCACGAACCCAACTAGCAATGGCATTACCTATATCAATAAAAAAAATAACGTGCACGTCTAATCGTCCAGCGTAGTCCACACCCTCAACGTGTCCTCATTCTCCTCCAACTCATTCACCATCTCCCCAACCCGACTCTCCATCTCCTCGTCGACGCCCTCGGGAGCCTCAGACGGGGCGTAGATGAGCTCGCTCGTCAGCAGCTCGCGCGCGAGCCCAGACGCCATCACCGCCGTCGTCAATTTCGCCAGCGCCTGCGGTGGGCCGAGGAACTGCACATCATCGAAATACAAAGCGTGAGTAAAAAAAAGACGGGGGAGAGACGAGAGAAAGCGCGTACTGAGAGCTCCACGGTACCGTCTCCCACGTCCAAGGGATCAAAGTCTTCGGCCTCGGTTTCGAATGCGGCCTCGATGAGTTTTTCCATCCGGTCTTCGTGCCCGTCGTCCTTGTCCAGCGCGACGCGCACGCACCCCTTGCGCTGGAACATGAATCCCACGGTCGCGAAGCGCGCACTGTTCCATCGAGATGAAAGTGATTGAGAAAAAAGGGTGTCAGTGAGCAAACAAAAAAAGTCGATCAGCGCGGAGACGAAGGGACGCGCGCACTTGTGTCTGTTGAGAATCTCGCGCAGCTTGTGGATCGTCCGGTTCCCGTTGTCTGTCAAGCATTCTCTTCACAGCGTCAGCCGCTGTCATTTTCGCTCTACCGCGGATTACCCAAAGGCGGCCAAAAACAGGGGAGGAGGAAGAACGAGAGGGATGGGATGGGATGAGGAGAGGAGAGGAGGCATACATCATGACACCAACAGAGCCGTGGGCCATCGCTTCGTACGTCGCGAGCAGCTCGCCCTTGTCCTTCCCTCCGCTGGCCTTGAGCAACACACGAACATATGTATGAGAAAATTCGAAGCTCAGACACGCGCGGAGAGCATAGCATAGCACACCTTTGCCAGTGCGGTCTCGATGTTCGCTTTCGGCACGCCGTCCGCGCGCGCTTTTTTGAGCGTGTTGAAGAGCGCCATGTTCTTGTCCGGGTCCGCCGAGCCGCCATCTGCGAGCCAAAAGACAACGACAACGACAGAGACAAGGGCCCATGATAACACGAGCAGGAGGAAAGAAAGAAAACAGATATTCGGTCAGGTCAAGCGGAGGCTAAGACGCCAATCAGGGAAGACGGGGAGGGCCCGCACGAACACGTACTCCGCACGGCGACCATGATATCCTGTTCGTATCGCACTTCCGCTCAGCTTGCGGGGAAAACGAAAAACACGGAGGGGGAGGGGAGAGGTTGGCGTACGCGAGTCGCTCGGCCGTAGATCGTCGACTTTTGCGCGTCCATGGCGCCCTTTTTTTGTTTGATCTTTGACCACTACGTAGATGAACGCGCCCCCGCGAACGGATTTTAGAAATTTGGCTTTTCGTATGTCCGGGATTGACGTGTTTGGGCGGAGGGACGGGCGGAAGAGGGACGTACCTTGTTGTGTCCTGAGGATGCGGGAGAGGACGTGGAGAAGGCGCGTTTGCAGACGCGGGTTAGGTGGCGAGGGAACATGGCACTGTAGAGGGTGCGCTTTGCAGTGGAAAGGTGGGTGTTAAGCGCTTAAGCTGTCAGTATAAGTAGCTATGCGAGTCTGAGGCTCTGAAGTCGGATTCGAATTCTGAAGTGCTCAACGGCGACTGAGAATGTTATTTTTCGTCGCGTAATGCGTATGACGTACCATGATATTCGCGCGGAAATAGCCGAGACCTCTCCACGTTCTCTGTTTTTCAACTTGAAGTTCAGTCTCGAGCTTCGCACTCATCCATTGCAGGTATGGATATCATTGGAATTAGTAGCCCAACTAATCGGTAGCCCAAATAATAGACGCATAAAGAAATTTTGCTGATGTGACAGAGTGAGTTATAATACAGCAGACGAGTCCACGACACGAAAAACAACTACAAGCACCTGAGCTCGAGCACGTACAAATCATGCATAAAATGATCCAGACGGTGACGATATGAAAACAATAAGTCAACACAAAATCCCTAAAGTTTCATGAAGAAGATTCGGCCTTCTTGAAGTCATGCGACGACCGCGTCGACGGTGACGCTGCCGCCGCCAAGCTCCTCTCCGCCGCGCGAACCGCCGCCGTCAAGTCAAAGTGGAAAAAGGGCGTGTCCACAGAGACAGGCGGCACGCCACCGTCTTGCGTGGAGTCGTAGATGCCGGTGGGTGAGGCCGACGGGGTAGAGACTTTGATGTCACCCTCCTCGACGTCGGTAATGGAGCGGTTGACACCGTCAGACTCATCATAGCCGCCGCGATAAGGCACGACGGCCGCGATCTCACGTGAACCTGATGGCGCGGGGAGCCCAGTGCCGAAACCGCCCGCGACAAGCGCGCGGCGAATCCATGGTGATAGAATGGTTGCAAAGTGGAACTCGACAGGACCATCTGTCCATCGCTCGACTTCGCTCCGCGTGTCGATGAGCGCTTGAATGGAGGTCGTGTCGACTTGCGAACTGCAGCGCACACGCAAAAACGACAGTCAGCTTTCCGCACATTAGAGCTGGGTAGGGTGAAGAAAAGACTGACACGGTGGAAAAGTCGAGGACGATAGCGTGCAAGAGAGGCTTCGTGTTGTTCTCCTCCTGCTCCGCAACTGCACCGCGGGCGGGACCGGGATCGTTCCATGGGCGATCATTCAATTTGACCGTGCTCATATCTTTGCCTCTCCTGGTGTGCTCCTTGACGTAGTCCACCAGTGTCGAATTGGCGATCGAACAGTTCGGGTAGAGATAACTTTCCTCGAAGCGGTAGACGATAATACCGGGCTGTGGAGGTTCGACTTTGATTTGAGAATTGACGACACCATTCTCTTTGAGAGGGACGAAGACGTCGCGAGACTCTTCAGGTGACCGTTCTTCCTGTAGCTTGACTCGTCCGAGGAAGTAACCGCGCGGTGGGCAACGCGGACCAACAAGAGTGCCATGGATGCACAGATGGATGTGTAAATGCCATTCTCGATCGAAGAGAACACGGTAACGAAGACGGCGGCCCACCAGATGATGAACTCCAACGGCGAGATGCGCCAGAAGGAATAGACCTGGTGAGGCTTGGCGACGAGATCGGCGACAGCGTGGATGATGACCGCACTCAAGCCAGCACTCGGGATCCAGAAGAAGGCAGAGGTCAGACCATAGAGTGCGACGATGACGACGATGGCACTGAAGATGCCGCCCGCTGGAGTGCGCACGCCGGATTTCGACTTCAGAGCAGAACGAGAGAAAGATCCAGTGGCGGGGTAGGCATTGAAACACGATCCGATAGTATTGGTGACACCAATAGCAATCAGTTCCTGGTTAGGATCGATCTTGTACCCATTCAGCCTTCCGAAAGCTGAGGCATTGCGCGAATTAGCGCCGTCGCAGACAGGACTCGAAGTAACGTGACCTACATTTTGAGATAGCAATGTGCTCGAGTAAAAGGACGATGGTGGCAACCGGGAGCTTCCCTGCAACCGCAGTGAGGAGCTTGGGATCGATGACAGGCTGACCGACATGCTGCAGACCGCGAGGCACCGTTTGAAGAATTTTGATAGGGTATTTGCCTTTGGAACTTTTGCGGTGGCGAACGTACAACCAGGACGCAAGCGTGAGAATGATGATCACGAAGGCGTTCCTGAGAACGGACACGAAGAAAAACACGCGCGCTATTGAACAGAGGCAAGATGAGACCGGAAACAAATTAGGTGAGGGAAGACAGACCTCTTCTGGGATAGCGCTTTGATAATTGGTCACAGGCTATGCGAATGAGATAGAGCGCAGCCAGACCTGTAAGACCAAACGCAGCATCCTTCGTCGTTCCCGGCAAGCCCTTCAAAGTGTTTATAATCACCTTGTAGGTTGAAGCACGAGTACTGATCATGCGCAAGATGAGGTGAGATGAGGGTGAAAAAGTGCATCACAAACACTCACTCAAAACCAGTAATACCCATCAGACCTGGCACTTGTCCTGCGACAATATTGATAGCGGATCCAGTCATGAAACCACTGACGGCGGGGGCAGGAATGAACTCAACCAACCACCCCAGCCGCAAGAGACCAAGACCTAGCACGATGAAACCACAGATGAACGCGACCGTCGTGGCAATCTGCGGACTCGGCCATTCACCAGGATGCTTGTCATTGACATACGTTATGATCTGAGAAACGATCAAGGACATCACAGCGACGGGGCCTATGGAAACGTCCTTCGACGTTGCAAATAGCTGCGGAGGACGTATAATGAATCAACCAGGAATTACTCGGAGAGAGGGAACTTGTTTACGCAGTAGACCGCAACACCGATGAATGCCGAATACAGGCCGTATTGAGGAGGCAGCGTCGCAATCTATAACAAGAGCATGATTAAAGGCGCTGATAACGGATCATAATTCCACATACCTGGGCATACGACATGCTCTGAGGCACCAGAACGATGCCAACAGTTATTCCAGCGATGAGATCACCAGTTAGCCATCCCAAGTCTAAGGCGGCGATGAGTGTGACAACCAATATCAGTCAGAAAAATCGCGTACTGTATCTGGATATCCATGAGAAGATAGGGAATAGGCGCTTGATGTAGTCAATGGCCTTGAGACTGACGTCAGCCAGAGAGCAAAGATAAAAAATCGGTGGACGCGGTGAACATACCTCGCGCTTGGGGTTTTTGGAAAGATTGCGGACCCAATCTCTTGAAGATACGACTGGGACACTGTCATCCGGGTATCCGATGACACGCTTCCCATATTTTTTCGCTACCGTGGTCATGACGAGAGGATGTAAGGAGATATGGGGGGGAAGACTGAGCAAAAGCGCTGGTGGGCAAGGGCTGAAAAAGGTCCTGATATAAAGTCTCGGGGAGACTAGGCACCAAAAGACAGATATAGGATGATGTCTATTTTCGCTAGATGTCGCAATGAAAGGGGAGGTTTTTCTATGCAGCCACGCAGCAAATTATATGAAGGAGCTAGGCACGCGACGCGTCTGGGGCAGCGGATACGAGGTATCTCGAATGGAGTTGTTTCGCTTCCGGCCCTGGAACTAAAGAGAGAAAGAGAAGGATTATCGAAGACAAAGAGTCTTTGGATGACATTGATGCGGCAAATTGAGAGCATACTAGAAGGCATTCATCAAGCACGCAATCGACCAAGAAATTGACGTGCAATTACGACGCGGAGCGCCAAAAAAAGTGTAATCGCCCGGATTAGGAAGGTCAAGTCGTTACTTGTGACACGTGCCTGGGCTTTCTCATATGTTCGACGAGCCCGAGCGTAGCGACCTGCAGCGACCCACCCTCGGCTTGCATCGAGGACCTCATCCAACCCAATATCGGAAATATTATGCGAAGCAGAAATGTCGTTGTTAGCTCCGTCCGTGTGCATAGCGTCACGCAAACGTCGTCTTGCCCTCCTCGAGCATGTGTTGCAATTCCGAATTCCTTTTTCGTGCATCGACAGCCTGAGAGGAAGAGCGAAGGGAGAAATTCCGCGACCCCATTTTCGACGTGGCTGATGGACTTTGATAGATATTGTGTCAGTTCAGCCAATACTGTATCTCCTCGTGATGTCCCAAATACCCGCTCCCATATCTAGGTGCATAGTTATTGCGTGCTGGATATCGAATAGCGAAGTGCCGTATGTCTTCTGTAATATTCAGTATCGTGCAATGATTCTACATCTCAGATCTCACGGTTCACTTCGCTGTTCATTGATGAAATCTTGAGGCTTTGAAGTCTAGATTTGAGGGTCAGCGCTGCCGCATCCATCTAACTTAGATCTTCAATGAACGAATGTATACATACACACGATACAGTAGGCACTCACTGTACGAGAAACTCTAGTCGCGATGATGTCATAGCTATGAGCAAGCTGCCCGATGTTTTCACTTGGACGAAAAGTGTAGGCAAATTGACCAGGAGGGACTCTGTCAAGGAATAAGCACCATTAGCACGCCACGATGAGTTCCTACGAGCGCTGATGAGTGTTCCATGGAACACGGAGTGGATGGCGGAGTGAATGCAGGGTGGTCATGAAATAACCCCACAAAGCCATCACACTTCTGCCATTGCAGCAATATTCACTTGACGAACTGAGATGGCTCGAAGACACAGGGTCCAGGGGCCCAGAGCACCGCGTTGCAGCATCATTTACGACTAGTCTCCGTAGCGACCTACACAGAAGACAGTCGTTCTGTGTTAAGATTTACGACTACGGATCATCACATGGCGCAGTTGGTGGCTTGATGCTTGGAAACCGTGTCTTGGAACCGCGTGACTATAAAGGGAGGGTCTTCACTGGGGGAGTGCCGACTGCGTCGGCGCATACCTTGCTCGCAAAGAATATTTTCGGTGGGTAGGGAAGTCAAGGAAACATAGATGTAAAGTGTAAATTCGTTCATTAATACATCGAGGTGAAGCGTATCTGTCATCGGTAGGGAAGTCAAGGAAACGTAGATGTGAAGCATAAATCCTGCGCGTACACACCCACGACGTAGTCTCCGTAGCGACCTACACAGAAGAGACGTGTAGGCAGCGAACCATCACAAAGGGCGTTCGCGTTCATTGAAGAAAACTCGTCTGTCCATCATCAGGACCCCTGATAATAGGGGGTGAGGTCAGGTCGGCGTCCACCAGTAAAAGGCCCTCCGGCCCCGGACAGGTCGGGTAGTGCCCAGTTTTGATCCACCAGCAGGACGCCCGGTCTGAGGCCGGAGGTAGGGTTTTTTGTCCACCAGTCACCTTCCTTGTATGGGAGGTCAGGTCGGTCCAGCACCTCCATTTCAAACTCCGTGATTGTGCCAATACCGTGAACGTCCATTGATCATCTAGTGAGCCACTGTGAATGTGCCATTTCTTACGTCATACTTCAAGTCTGGCGACATGTCCGGCTTCATCAATTCCGAACCATTCACCACAAGAGGCATTATTTAAAATAAGACACCCTGAAGAGCTTCTGAATTCAATCTGGGCCTTAAATTTTTAGAAGTTCTGTTGTTTTGTCTGAAATTTGGTAGAAATATAAAAAATCAGCAAGTCCGAAATTAAATATGGCAGGTTGGTCACATGTGCAACCAAATTGAGCCCGAAACCTTTACTTTCAGCTGAGCTGAAGGTACTGAAAATTTCCTTCTAAGGAATTTTTTTTGCTAGTTCAGCTTGTCTAAAATGATAGGTTTCTTCTTAGGATCAGTAAAATTTCTCCTGATGCATAATGTATAAATTTGGAAAGGCTGAAATTTAAAATTTCAGTAGTATTTTGGGGAAGTCTGAATATTTGCCGAAATTTTGAGGTTAAGATTGCTTTCAGAAAGGAATTGGCCAATTTGATATGGGTTAATGCCTGTTGTGTTGGGTATCATCGTCCAAAATAAAGAAACCTCTCGCCTCGTCGTCTCTAACGAAAGAATATGTTGATGATTCGCTAGAGAACGGACGCAGCCACACACGCCATGGGTCCAACGGAAGCGTATCAGGCATGGCGAGCGCGCGCGAAAGCGCTGTAAGTTGCTCAATGCGCGACAGGTTTTGAAAACTCATTGTCCCACTGTGCGACACCATTCCCCACAAAGACCGTGACGTCTATCATCACCCCGACCATCAACTCATTGTCATCCCAGCTTTGCCTGTCCACTCCATTCGAGCAGCGTACTAACAATTCCGTCACCACATTATGTCTGCAGCGCGCCAGTAGCGCGCTCTGATCCAATCAAACATATTTTCAGTCTGAACAATGCTGAGATAAAGCTGGCCAAAGTCGTCGACTCGGACATCCATGTCGAAACGCGACTGTCACGCAAGTGCTCATACAGAGTACAGAGCTACAGATGAATATTTGAATACTGAAGTTTGCACCTCCAACTCAACGAGGACATCTCCTGAGTATGTGAGTCAGAGAGAACTAATAACACCAATATTTGCTGCATAGCATTACCGACAGAACTGACCCAACGAGTGGAGCCCCTGACGCCTGTGAACAAAGCTTCGAGTTTCGGGGACTTTCCGCACTTTATACGTGGCTCTTGAGATTGAGGTTGAACTCCTACACATGAGGTCGAAATCCCCCTTTCATCGATTGATTGAAGCACCCAACAATGCAAAGTACATTTGAATGCTAGATCTCCACTCGAGCTCACTATGTACGAACTCGTCATCAAACCAGAAGCACAAACCGATCATGCAAGAGGGACGTAGGCGGAGCGGCGTGAAGCCCCTGTATCAATCGTAAGTGAGAATAGAACAATGGGTCAAATCGCGACGGAGCTTACAATGGCGGTTGGAAGAACGAGCTGCGTTCTTGGCGTCATTTGCCTTCGCCCCCGAGGCCTTATGTTTCCTGTTGCCCCCCTTCTTTACTGCAGCAGTTGTTGCGTTTCCCGTGGCATTCCCTGCAATAGATGTAGCATTCCCGGCAGCAACTGTAGCATTCCCGGCAGCAACTGTAGCATTCCCGGCAGCAACTGTAGCATCCCCGGCAGCAACTGTAGCATTCCCGGCAGCAACTGTAGCGTTCCCGGCAGCAACTGTAGGGTTTCCACCAGTGGCAGCCGCAGCGCCCTGAGAGACAACAACACAGTTTCCGAAGCCACCCGCAGTGGTAAAAGAGGCAAGACAAAGATTGCCTGCCTTACCGCCAGTACACTTTGCACCTGAGGGAAGTTGAACAGAGAGCTGTTGAGAACCCGTGCTTGTGGGCGCCTGCGACGAATTACCAGTGAGTACTATAGAATTTTACACACGAATTGGCAACACCTACGAGGTCACCGTTGGTGAGCACTTCGGCAGCAGCAAAAGTCTTGCCGGTGCCAGTAGCATCGACTTGCGCGGTTACTTGACGGGAACCATCCTGCCCGCTGATTATTCAAAGACCGCGTTCGCATACAGTCAGCGACTAATTGACCGATGGAGAACACAGTCAGCTTACGCATTGAAGTTGGTGATGGTGGCCGCGAACGTGCCGTCGGCTGCGGCGGGAACAGCTGTCGATGAGTCGATGGTGCTTGCGATGTTGACATTACCGCAGGGGCTGGCAGTCGAAGGACGCTGCGCATCGTTACGCACAGGCGTTCCAGAGACACCAAGCGCGGGCGCAATCGCGGCATGTGCATGAACCTGCGATGCGAAGACGAGGACAAGAAGGGACAAGAAGATTTTGGAAAACATGACGACTTGAAAATTTTGAAGGAAAGACGTTAGGCTGAAATGAACGGGCTTGCAAGAAAGGTTAGCTAGATTTGTGAAGAAAAAGAGTATGTGAAGCAGAGGAACCAGTCCTCGAAGGGTGCTGACAGGTTACGATGAAGAAAGGGAATGGGCAAGCCGGGAGATAAATGAACGACACCACAAGGTCTTTTATACCAGTCGGGCACACAGTGTGTGCCTTGAACCCGACAATTCTGATTGCGGGTTCTCATTGGATGTCTAAGACTACCATATTCAATCACTTTTAGATCAGATGCTGATGGACTGCTGGACCAATCGCATAGCTTCGCAATTGTTGAGAATCCCTGCGAACAGATGCTAAGCCATTCCACTGCCATGGCGATCGAACATGCACAACCACAGCAGAAGAATGATTCAGTGGCCTATACTTAACTGTCGAAACAAAGTCGTTGCCGAATTCTCTCGAATCTCGTGGTACAAAACGACAACGAACTACTCACGGATGACCTTGTATTGAACGGATCCTCACAGTTCTCAACTGGACGTAGTCATGCAGTGATAAACCCGTGGAGTTGTGGATCAATCAAGGCCGAATCATATTCATAATAAGATGTGTAGAAAATTGAGTTCATCCGAGCTCACCTGGAATTCGTATGTAATACATAGATATCAGTTGCGACCGCGCAACGGCTATGATCATTGGCGCGTCGTGTGAGGAGGCGGCATATCGATCAACACTGGGAGGAGTCGGGTTGGGCAGAGCAGGCTATGCTCGTAGGTCCTGTATGTAGGCCACAAGAGGCCACAGTACTCATAACCATCGCGATCTGAAAACAGCTTGCTTCGACGCGGGGGCCGACCAAGACATGAAAAAATAGACTTACAACATATTCTCAGCGCCGATTCAGGTCTGGCGCGCGTAAAAAGGAAGACCTTGCATCCATTGGATCAAAAATCTCAGCTATAAGACTCTGTAACACACTGTAACACAGCGTCGTAGACGAGAAAGTCGAGCTTGAGCGTTTGCATCGTGTTTGAACAGTGCGGATTGGATGAGTTGGAGTCCGGACGAATCATGATGGTCGACCTTATCACCTCGTGACTACATATATTCTCCATCAAGTATAAGTACTGCCAGGTATTCCGTACTTGTGCGGGTACGGCTTGCTTCTTCCGTTGATTTGCTTCATTATTGTACGACAATGACGGACCAACCTTCGAGTTCCCAATTCTCCGCAGAGTCATACTTTGCGACCCAACCGCCTCCGGCCACCCTCGAGCACGACGTCGCGGGCATCCGCGCTTTCGTTGGTCGACAAAAAGCTCAGGGAAGGAAGGTCGTCTTGGTCACTGTGAGTTCGTATTGGGACTTGTCTGTGTTCTTCTGTGTTCCATTCGCATTGACCTGATATTCTGGCGTGTCGTCATAGAGTGGTGGTACAACAGTGCCTTTGGAACTCAATGTGTGAGAGTCATCTCCCTCCATCCGCAATCATCGGCTTGTCGTCTCGCAACTCAACCTTCTTGCTCACGTATACGCGGCTTGGGTTTTCAGCGTGCGCTTTCTCGATAATTTCAGTGCAGGTGAGTTTAAAATGCCATCTCCAGTCAGATATGCATCGTAATCGAGCAGGAGAACGTTAGGCACTCGCGGTGCAACTTCTGCCGAGTACTTCTTGAAAGCGGGGTATGCAGTCGTGTTCATGCATCGGCAGTTCAGTCTGCAGCCCTTCAGCCGGCACTACTCGCATTCCACGAACCCGTTCCTCGACTTCCTGGAGATTGAGTCAGACAGCAGTATCAGTGTGACAGAATCAAAGCGCGAAGAGCTCCTGGAGGTCCTCTCAGCGTACAAATCATCCCACAACGCAGGCATGATCCACACTCTCACATTCGTGACTGTCAACGACTATCTCTGGTTGTTGCGTGCCGTCAGCCAAGAGCTTTCTGTCTTGGGCCGGAGCGTGCTTTATTATCTCGCAGCAGCCGTGAGCGACTTCTTCCTGCCGCGACAAAAGATGGTAAGCCTTTCGCGTGTACTTTGAGATATATCGTTGCTGACGTGCAGAGTTCTCGTAGTCCGAACACAAGATCCAATCTGGTAAAGGCAGTTTACTGATCGAGATGGATCAAGTGCCGAAGATTTTGAAACCAATGGTCGATGAATGGACACCTGATGGGTTCATTGTATCATTCAAAGTACGTAAATATCGCTTCTTCAACTTTCGGTCTTGATCTGATTCATCTGCACTCGCAGCTTGAAACAGACCCACGGCTCCTGTTAGACAAATCGCGCGTCTCTCTCGAGCGGTACGGACATCAAATCGTCATAGGGAACGATCTTCATCGACGAAAGTACGAAGTTGTCTTTGTCTCACGCTCATCATCCCCGAATGCGACCGCTGGTATGTCGGAGTCGTGGATACGGATCGACACCCATGCTGTCGACTCGCGCGCGCCGGCCGAAGGAGATTGAGGAAGATATTGTCGAGGAATTAGTGAGGCGGCATGCCGCATGGGTAGCGGCTTGAGGCGCAGACAGCTTGCTGGCGTCGTTCGAGTTCGAGCTAGGACAGTACTATCCAGGAAATTAGAAGTGTACCCAAAGTGTACCACTAGCAGTGCTAAATTAGCCTGCTGTTTATTCAGTATTTGAGCAGCAGCTGGAAATGCTGAACGTCTTGGTGTGCCGATATCGTATTGTTTTCGTGTGTCAAGCTTCCAACGATTGGGGGAAATAGAGAGATCTCCGGGGTGTACAAGTCACAGTCTACGCCATGCGCGACTTGATGAATGAGGGGAACTGCATGCAACGGACGGTGCGAGTCCAATCAATTTTAACTCGGTCGATCGAGTGGCCGCTGGCGAGGTCATGTAGTACGGGTACTGTTGGCGAAGGGCGGCAACCGAAGACTTGTGCGCGGTGCGGGTACGGAGACGACCGAGGAAGTGCGGCGTCTGAAGAGTGCTGGTGAGCGGGCTGCGGTTGGACGTCCCATCGAGCTGTGTGCACCCCGTGTGCAGGAGCCCGTCGCACACCAGATACATCGACATCGACCGTACGTTTTTTGCGTGTCTCCAGTAAATTGACATCTGCTTCCACTTACCTGCTACAGTTTTTTTTAGCCATATTTATAATAATAATCAATAGACCCACCAAAATATGCTTTTCTAATTGGCAGACTATTCGCAGATCTAGCATTGTAGCAATGTTGCGGTGTTGCAAACTAGATCTGCATCTCGGTCGGAGACGACCTTGCGGACGACGTGCGGCCAGTGACATGCGACAGCATTAAATAAATCGACATCCGCCAAGTTCTGTAAGAGACGCAGCAATTCCTGAGTATCGTACGTGCGCCATTCTGAATTCAAAAAATCCGAGGCCTCAACTAGCTGAATCGATGAAGGTCGTCGCGGAAGAGAATTGCCTGTTTGGTTCAATTTGCCGCGCTCAGGAGCGAGCAAACAATGCGGAGCGAATTCTCCGCAAAGCCCTCGACGACCTCAACGACCATCCTCCTCGTACCATCACCTTGCCTGATTCTCCTCATTCCAATTTTCTCTACTCTCCACCTCCCACCACATCATTTTCTGACAGAGACTCGGGATACATGTCCACCGACAACACTGATTCACCAGAGCACACCACAGATCATGCAGTCGCCAATACCGACGGCGACACCCAAACACCCTCAAGTCGACGACGCAGCAATGACGATGCACAAGCGTTGGTGATCGCCTCTCTGCGCTCGCAAGTCCAAGATCTCTTTTCTCAGGTCACACAACTCAACAATAAACTCGTCAAATCGTACGACCGCGTCTCGGACCTCGAAGACGACCTCCACGTTTCCTCCCAGAATGTCCGCACATCCTCCCTCAAGATATCCCAACTCGAGCTCAACGCACCCAACATCTCTCTGCGCTCAACACGGGCTTGTTGGTCGAGAAGGCACAGGTGACGGCGGAGCTCACGCGGCTCATGGAGAAGGCGACGGACGAGGCTGCGCGGAGGGGTCAAGCGGAGAGTGCGCGAGCTGAGATTGAGAAGGATTTGGATGATCTCAGTGCAGGGCTGTTTAACCAGGCCAATACCATGGTCGCAGAAGCGCGGTTCGCGCGCGCACAGAGCGAGCGCAAGGCGGAGGATGCGGAGCGCGCACTCAAAGAGGCCGAGGAGGTCGTTGGGCTCATGCAGCAGCAGATGCAGGGTTTGCAGGACGAGAAGGAGGATTCGGAGCGGAGGTTGGGTGAGATGGCCATTACGATGGGCAAGGGCAAGTGGGTAGAGCGTGCGCCGTCGCCCGCGCCTTCGAGGGTCCTGCGCCTCCTCAGCTCCCATCGGCCGTATCAGGAGTTCCTCTTCTTCGTCGCGCACTTGCGTTCTCTCCGTCTGGCCTCGCCACAGCCCCCCGCAATGTCGACGCTGCTCCCGCTGCCCTTCCTAGGCCGGTTGCTCTCAGAAGACACGTGCGTAGCTCTAGTTATCTTTGACATGCGATTTTTCGCGCTTTTCCCACTTGGACTTTACTCATTTATGGTTGCCATGTACAGTGACCCCACCGTCCGCCTGGACCTCGCACCTTCCCTCAATTGGCTCACCCGCCGGTCCGTCCTCTCCGCCATCCACAATGGCCAGCTCTCCGTCGAACCCACGTCTTCCTCCACCCTCCTCGAATCCTCAAGCCCCCACTTATCCAGCGGCCTGGGAAGCAACTCGACAGTATGCTGTGCACTCTGCGGCACCGTCATCATATCCTGCTCGTCCTCGTCCTCCTCTTCTCCCTCCTCCTCTCCCCACGCGTTCTCCGCCCGAAACGGCTTCTCACTCTCGCGCACCGACAGCGGCACAAATTCCACCACAGGTTCATGGTCCACCTCTATCTTCAAGAACCCACTGTCGAATTCCCGCTCCACACCTCCGTCCCCACCGCACTTCGCCAGCGCCCAGGTGCCCGCCCAGGTATACATCTTCCGACTCGCCCTCCAGCCCACATCTGCGCTGCCCGTTCCCCTCTCACAAACCAACACGCCGACAACCTCGTACCCGTTGTGCACCTCAGGCTGGTGCCTTGCGCGCCTCCGCTCGACGTGCTCCCTCTGGGCGTTCGTGCGCACCGGCATCGTGGAGAAAGTATGGGAGGAGGAAATATCGTCCCTCATACCCCAGCCTCCGCCTCGCAAAGACCGTCCTGCAAGCCCATTGTCGTTGTCACCGTCATCGACCTCGACGGCGAAGGAGGGGCTGCCACCGAAGTCGACGACGACGCATGGCAAACCCCCCGTTCCACCACGCAGACGATCAAAGATGGGAAGTTTTTGGGGCGTCGCATCTGCGTTGGGCATGGATAGGACGTCGAATCGGGGCGAGGGCGACGGTGCCAAGTTCCTCGAGCCGGAGAAGGAAAAGTTAAAGGAAAATGGCCAGGACAAGAGTAAGGCAGTTGGCAAGCCCAGGGAGCAAAGACAAGTGCACGCGCCGCCGCCGATGCACCCTTCTTTGGCGCATCCCCAGCCCGCGCTCGCAGGAGGGCCTCCGCCACCGTTGCCGAAACGGAGTTTGTCCAGGGCGCTGGTGCACAAGCCGGCGGAGGTCATCGACGTCAAGGGTGGTGAGACTGTGGATGGGGATAGTGTTGTTACTCCTTCGACGGCACCACTACCGCCCGCCACCAACGGCGTAGCCTCGGAGTTGGAAGGCGTGAACGGACACACAGTGCCGAATGCTATTGTACCCGAGTCCACGGACCCGCAACACGATGCGTCTGTCACCCCTCTCCCACATCTCACGACGGAAACGACGACAGTGGCAGAAGAGCCCGTGAGCGAGGGCTTTTTGACGCCTACAGAAGAGCTCCCCGCTGAGATGATTGAGACTCATGACGATGACATCGGGGACCGTTCCACGTCGCCCGCCGCCGTCCCCCTGCCAGAGTCGACGCCGAACACGCCCGCGCGCTCGCGTTCGACAATGATGACAGTGTGCCATCGTCATCATTCCACGCAGCAGTGGGCGCGGGAGACCCACCGCAGCACGCAGCGGCGAACGTAGGAAACCCGCCGCCGCTCCCGCGTCGCGCGGCTGCTAGGCGACTTGTTCCTCCGCCCCCTCCTCCATCTGCACCTGCTTTGGAGTCTGAGGGTGGCGCTGAAAGTGTGCAGAAGGACGAAGATGTGCATCCGTCCACAGGCGATACGCTGGAAGTACCGGCTGAACCGGAAACGAACGATTCGCTTTCTCCTCCGGCAGAGTCTCCAACTTTATCTGCTGCTGAAGCTGAAGCTGTGGATGGGGCTCAAGAACGCACGGAGGAGATTGAGGTTGGGCTTCTGGCAGAGGAGGGGGGAGGAGAGAAGGATGCTGTAGCTTCGCCCTCGACTGAAGGTGCTGAGAAGGAGGAGGAGGAGGCACACGCGCCTACCCTCGCCTCGGAGTCAGAAGCGATGGCTCAAGCTGATAGGCTGTCCGAGGCGAAGCCTGAAGTCGACTCGCTGTCCAAAGCTACCGTGTTCGCATCCCCCAATCCTTCAAGCAAAGGAACAGACGACATTTCTTCGTTGAGTACCCGCAAATCCATCGAGTCCGCTCCCGAGCTTCCCCAACGTCCCTCCAAGGCTCCTCTACACACGAATGGTGTGCGGGAGCCGCTAGTGGGCGAGGACGGGGAGGTGTACGTCGGTGACGCGACATGGGAGGAGCGGACGTGGAAGGAGCTCGTGCGGTTGCGGGAGGAGATGTTTTTGGCGAGAGTCGGTGCGTTTCGGTGAAGTGAGGGAATGGTGGGTGTGGAGTTGGCAAGGGGGTACAATATGTTTAGGTTATTTATTTATTGTGTCTCAAAGCTGTTGTTGCTGCTGCTGTTGTTGCTGCTGTTGTTGTTACTTTTCTGTGTTCTTTTATTTTCTTCCTTCCTATCTTTTTCTTTCTTCGCGGATGGACGGCTGGGGCGGCTTTTGAATTATTTCTGCTGCACGTCATTATATGCATACGCAATCTGATGATGTTCTAAGTACTTTCGACCGGGTATTCTCATTGGCAAACTCGCAACTCGCAGAATATCAGCTGGGGTGGGTCGTACATGTCCAAGTAGTGTCAAACCGATAATTAGATATCCCCAAAATGCGCTGCATACTGTGTTCATGTCTTATTTCAGCGATTACCGGTTCTCACTGCCACGTTTTGTAGAGTACAACTGGAAAGGCCAAGGCGCACGCAATGCTTTGCGTAACTCGATACATACGTACATTCCGATTCCTACTGCACATACACCTATCGTACATTCTCTCCAATATCAAATGGTTGTCTTCGATGGCGACGAGTTATCTCTGTGGACTAGCCCTGCGGTCGTGTTCGCAATGCAGATCAGGCGGCCTCGCGGGCCTGTTGCGCGCGCGCGGCCGCGGATTGTGCTTCGGTGACGAGAATGAGGTCGAACTGGAGCAGCTTGAACTTCTTGCCCTGAGGGAACCCACGCTTGCGCGCCTCCGTGTCATCGTCCACGTCGGTCAGGTTCTGCGCGCCGCAACAGGACGTCAGTCCCGGAGGAAGAGAGATGGGGAGGAGAGGGGAAATACGCACGACAACGAGGGACTTTTTGACACCGAACACAGCATCGCTCGGGATGAAGGGATCACCGTCAGGGTATAACGCCGTCGTGAGCTTCTTGAATCCAGGCGCCTCGACCATCATGTGCAAGTGGTTGGGCCGCATGTTGTGTCGTCCGAGGTGGGTGAGCAGTTCGCCCACAGGACCCTGGTATTACATTCGTGAGCATACACATGATTTTAGTGATGATAGAGCGCTTGAGGAGTTTTGACGAGGAAAGACTTACGTCGCCGGGGATGGGATATGGCACAGGGACGACGGCGCGATAGCCAAATTTGCCGTCTGGACCAGAGCGCAGGCGGCCACGACAGTCGGGCTGTGCGCGATCGGCGTACTGAGTATCGTAGAACCCTGTTTCCGAGACACAATCGTTAGAAGCACAGTAGAAGTTGAGGATCTATGCTTGTACCGTTCGCATCGGTCTCCCAAGTCTCAATGATCGCATGCGGGATGGGATTGCCTTCAGTCGTGAGCACACGTCCCTCGACGTACATGTACTCTCCCTTTCCCTCAGATGCGATCGAGTCGCCATTGGCCACTGGTGTGAGATATAAGTAGATTTGATCAAGGAATTAGCAAGGCACGCACCGTCTGGCGCGTCCTCCGTGAAGAATGGACCGAGAACAGTGCTCTCGGTCGAATTCCCAACGAGTGGATTGTTGAGTGCGTCGACGAGGGCAGACACACCGAGCACATCGGAGAGGAGGATGAATTCCTGTCGGATGGGCGTGCAAGTCTGGCCGGTGCGCGTGAGGAAGGTGATCGTATTCATCCATTCCTCAGTGGTGATACTGCCATTGTCCTCTGATCAATCCTCCGATCGTACATGAAACCTATGGAACGTACTCGGTCTCGTTGACGAACTCGTGGAGTTTGGAAATAAGGTTACGGAAGATGAACCGCGTTCTCCTAGACGGCGGATTGGCATTCGCTGAGCTAGTCAGAGAGTGATACAGAAATTCACGCACGGGTTGGGTGCCAGCTCCGTGAGCTTCAGCAAGTTGTCTGTGATGATCTCCGGCCTATCAGGTAACTAGTCAAACATCCCATCATCAGTGCCCATCGCAAGAACACGAAGTACTCCAGACGTCAATACCGGCAGTTCGAAAGGTGGCGGCGGGATCCCATTCGACTTAGCAACGCCTTGAGGAGCTTGAGCTTGAGCGGACATGTTCATATGATAAATGATAGGCGATCTTTGCTGCCCAAGTCCAGCTGGATTTTATGACGGACGAAAGGCAATGTGCATCTCGACGGCGGCCATTGGAATAGTAGCGGGTAACCATAAAAGGGGTGTATGTTCCGGTCACCCAAGTCAGCAGCAAGTCAGCAGATGCCTTCGTTTGAACATTTTTCCCCACAAGATGCTGAGCACCGTAAGCTGCCATGGATAATGCTACATCGTCGTTCTTTGAGAGCATCACTGAGAAGCTTTCTCCGTCACCGTCTCGCCCATTCTCATGTGAATCATCGAACGATTACTCAAAATCGGAGACTTTCTATGTCATCCAGCTAATTCATGTAAATTCATGTAAGCAATTTGACCAATTGTTGTTTTTGAAATACCAGTATTGAGTCGGAAATGACCGTCAGACATAACTTGGACAGAACTCTGCCTTGCGGCGACCTACTATTTGACTTCGAGCGGTCGCATAGTAATCACTAAGGAGCCGTAACAGTTCGAGGCAACTGTTCAAATTTCTGGCCAGGTTGTAAAAGCTTCTGTGATTCTGTATACGTTGTCGACCGCGTGGAGCTTACTGGAGCAGCGTGCCCGGGTCAGGCAAGGTCAGGCAGCTGGGCTGACTCCACACAAGTATGTACTATGGAGTACGTTAGTCTCCTTTTCAGACCTCACACAGAAGACAATCGTTCTGTGTATGAGGGAGTACGTCGGAGTGCGCCGCCAACGTTCTCCCAACCATGGCTATGGTAGACTTTGCGCTGTGCTAAACATATTTTTCAGTGAGCTATTTAAGGTAAGTTTTCTTGATCTATTTTTACCCTGACGAAAGGACAAACAGTATGCTGAGGCAGACTGATGAACGGATCCATCACAGAACCACTGCTGGCATGCCTTTCATGTCCAATAAAATTACGCAGTTGGTCCATGAACTCTCTTCCTAGTGTCAGCCTTGCCTCATGTAAGTCTGAGGGTCCTTCTCGAAGCCGCGAGCTTTGTTCGGGCCAGCAGTCTCGCTTTCAGGAGCATCGAAAGATGTCCTGCACGAACTTGCAAACCACATCATACTCTTACGTGCTTTTTAGATTCTGCATTAACCGATCCCGCTCGAAGTCGTTTTCCCGTTTCTTGTGTCCTGCCCCACGCCCGAAATGAAGCCCGGAAGGTGCGATAGCAACCACTCTGGCGCTGGTGGCTTTTGTACTCCTTGCGGATCTTTGCGCTCAAAATGCCTTGATCGGCCTCGTGTTTCTCATCCAAGCGCCCTCATGAAGTGTTGAAGGGCGCTCAAAAGGGTCTACTAGACTCCTCGCCTCTTACCTTCTACCACCTTTCTCTTCAATTCTCTTCCATGTCGTCAAGCTCTATTTCCCAGGACGAAATCCTATCTGCACCGAGAAGCGCGAATATTCGGTATTTCAAGTTAAAGGATGTCGAGGATATGGAACAAACCCTTCGCCATCTATCGCCAGACACCATTGGTATGGCTATCAAACTCGCACCGACAGGTCTTGTTTCGGCAGTCGCTCTGGCAACAGACAGCCAGATATTCCATCTCTCTTGGGAAAAAAACGAACTCCATCTCTTGTCTAAAAAAGCGATATCTAAAGCCTTGCAGAGCCTGTTTTCGCCTTCGGATGATGATACAACATTTGCCGCATTCGAGATGGCGCACGTTGCGCCATTACTTCAAGGCTGTTTTACCTGCTGTGACATCCGTGGCGTAGATCTCTCCACCATAGTCACTGAAGCTCGGAATGGCGAGAGGTTCAAATCGCCGGGCATAGTCATATCATCCCTCGAAGGCCAGCCCGGATTGCAACGAAGAATAGACATGCGGTGGGATACATCCGAGGAGAGCGAAGGAGACGAGCCCAATGTTTGTCTTCGTGCTTGGTTCTCGGCTATGTACGCTCGTTTCTCCTTTTCTCGCTATGTTCATCTATCAATCTATCCTTTAAGCGCTTGTCGTGCAATCGTTGCAAGACGTGGTAGCCTTGCTCATATACCAAAATTGGACACATCAAATTTGACAAGGAAGGTGGGCGCCTCTACCCAACGAGCAATTTTAAGGTGGGAATCTGTACTGAAGTCAATCGTTATATAGGTGCTTGCCACTCTTGGTGACTTAGCCAAACGAGTCCAGCTCTTAAATGCGATGAAACCGCTTGTTCAAGAGAACAACTTCTGCGGATTTAAACTCACAAAGGATGGTGATGCATTGGTTACGAATTTGCGTTTCAAGACTCGAGTAAGAAAGAGTGAACAGGTATGGGTATTCTTCATCTTCTGCTATAAGGTTGAGGATTTATTGAACAATCCATTCATCTAGACCTCCGTGGAGCTCGTTACGGCGGGGGGAGCCGTTTACTCTGGAAGAGCAACACGCACACAAGGCAAACAGACGACTGTAAGGATCACCAAAGCGATTCAAGGCGATGTGAAGAGGATCCGTGTCCATGGTCGGGAGGAACTCACAAATGCGGAGAACGCCCAGTATCAGTTCATTTCTTTTGTCCTGAGGGGCAGAGTTAAACTGAATCAAAGTTCGAACTTCATCAAACTTGTATGGTTTTCCATTGTCAGCCATCCCAATTTGAAAGGCGGAGTTGGCATAGGGCGTTCCATGCCATCAACAGCTCTTCAAACTCTGGATAAATTGAACGATTCACAGCGAGAAGTCGTCGAGGTCATGCTGTCGGGCGAAGGTGGGAAGTCACTGGTGATCGTACACGGTATGCAACGACCTTCTGTATTCTGCCGAATGGCTCACCTCCTTTCCCTATCAGGCCCGCCGGGCACAGGCAAAACGTCGACCATAGCAAGCGCCGTAAAGTGCTGGAGCGAAGTCAAGGAACCTGTGTGGGTGGTCGCGCAGTCAAATGTTGGCGTCAAAAACATCGCGGAATCTCTAGCCCGAAAAAACATAGACTTCAAGCTCGTCGTTTCGAAGGAGTTCTATGTGGAATGGTGCGTTCGTCAATGTGATATCGGCTTTTGATCTCATAAACGTCTGCTTAGGCACGAAGATATATATGACGATGTCCAGGATAGAATCATACGTTCTGACGATTTGCCAACCGACGATCGAAAAGGCGTGGCTACCGAGCGGCTGTTTGGAGATACTACTGTTGTCCTCTGTACACTCAGCATGCTCTCGAATCCGATCATGGACCTTTGCCGTCTATTTATCCTGATCCCTGTGAGACGGCTCGTCATTGACGAGGCCTCTCAGATTGATGTGTTTGAGTTCATTGTAAGTGCAATTTCAACAGCGTACCGTTTGATCCAACTGATCATTTGCGATATCTAGCATCTATTCGACAAGTTCAGACGAGACCTCTTGAAAGTTTGTTTCTTCGGCGACCCGAAGCAACGTGCGCAGTGTATATTTCTCTGGGTGCACGGGATATTATCTGAATGATTCATATACAGTACCACCGTACGGTTCCGAACAGGCCAAACTTGAAACAATCTTCGAAATCAAGCATCTTCGCAAGACAGCATATTTTTTAAACACCCAGTGTCAGTTTGTTTCTTTTGTATCTTACGTTTTACCACTCTGACCTGCTCAGACCGGATGCCTGTTCCTTTGGGAGGGTTCATATCGACCAAGGTGTATGACAACAAACTTCGGTCTAAACATTCGATCCAGGATCTGAATTGCGTGCGGTTCGTCAATGTTTCCAAAGGCTGGGAAAATAAATCCGGGACGAGCTACATTGTATGTAATTATATTGTGGTATGTAGATGGGCTCTTCTGACGACAAGATTTATCTGTAGAATATGGAAGAAGTACACACCGTCGTTCGGCTTGTCAAATATTATTACCGCTACAAGGACTTCTGTATCATCACCCCGTACGATCCTCAAAGGGCAGCCATCACTAAGCAGCTCGAAATCGAAAAACTGCCATTTAACTGTGTCTTCAATGTCGATAGTTTCCAAGGTGCGCTCCTCATATATAGTGGTCCTACCTCACGTTGCAGCACATATTCAAACTGATCTCTCCCTTTACCGCCCATCTCAATTCGCAGGCAACGAGGCTGACTACGTGATCGTTTCCACCGTCAGGACGGAAGGCCCTGGGTTCCTCAAATCCAAGAAACGGGTCAATGTCATGCTCACTCGATGCAAAAAAGGGATGGTCATCGTTGCCAACCGGGGTTTTTTCCGCCGAGGCGGAAGAGATACCCTGCTTGGGATGTTGGCTTCTTACTGGGAAGACACGGAGGGGGAAGGATGCTGGATCGATTGGAAGCTGGTGGCGGAGGGGAAAGCTAATATGCCCGGTGTCTACGCAATACCGAGGCCTGTTGGTGCGCCGGTTGTGCTTCCCTCGCCACCTCCATCCTCCAGTGAGAGTGCCATGCCCTCTCCTCATGCAAACAGGTTGATTTCGGGACTCAACTCGACCTCCTCCATAACCACCGTCCGTAAGTCACCAAATCGGGTGCCCATTACTGCCGGTACATCAGCACGCGTGCCCCAATTACGGCGGACAACCCAGAGTCAGACTGTTCCACCTCCGGACTTCCCCACACTAAGCGAGCCCGGACGCGCAAAGCCCGCGAAAGCCTTGCGGGGGAAGAAAAAATCTCGTGCTGCACCGGCAAAGTCGCTCAAAACATGAAACATGAAACTACTATGACGGATCGGGTTGGTTATGTATCGTTCGCATTTTTTGTCAATTTTTGCACATCGCTGTCTCTTTCTTGCTTGGCTTTATCGTTCCATCTTTGTCAACTTTTGCACTATCGCTGTCTATTTCGTACTGGACTTCATCGTCTGCATTGCTCATGAACAGTTTGGGTAAAGGGTGCCTGCGGTGTACCTTGGGTTCTTCCGAATTATCCACGCCATCATGATCATTCTAACGAGAAGTTGAAGACGTCTAACATATATAATACTGGCTGCTCAATCGCTTTTTCTGTGAACTCAAGCGGCCTGGAGTCATCAATATGGTACAGTCTTTCGTTGGCTTTTTGTCGATTTATGCGGTGCATGTACACAGTGCAGCTTGAGGCAAATTTTGAAGACCAAGCCATTCGTCATTTTGCGTCACCTCTGAAGCCTGGTCACAACGTGCCAGATGTATGAAACATTATCAAATCCATTCCGATCAACGGTGAAAGAAACAGAACGTATGCTGCAAGGACCCAAGTACAATGTTTCCAATTACGTACAACATGCACGAGACATGCAACAAGTTGACCACGAGATTAGGAGGAGAAAGTAAAGTTAAAGACGGCTCGCTGAGGATGGCTGGAAGCAGGGTATATACATAAGATTGCTCCATCTATAGCTTCTGGATAGAGTAGAAGATAGGAATACTTCGAGCCCGAGCGATGTCAGCATATAATCTCGACGACATGCACGGACGCGACTCACTTAAAAAAGGTGTGTAGAGCAGGGCGCTTAGTTCTTTAATCCATGATAGACTTTTTCCGAGAAAAAAAAGGGAATGATTCCGAATGCATGAGAGGAAAGTGCTTGAGGGTATGACGGCGTGATTAAAGCGAAAGAAAGTCCGATTGAAATCTATGCATGAGAGAGGAAGGTTTCGCTGTACATGTTCCGAGAGTACGGAGGCCGCCGTTCACGAGATGCACTGACGGGCACGGCGTCGGAGCTCCACCTCCAAAAATAAACATCTCAGCAGCCAGTCACATGACAGAAATTGGAACGGCGCACCAAGATGCTGCAGAGCTAGTCCTCGAAGGCAATCCATGAGCTGAGAAAGGAACAAGGTTTACTTGATATAGGTCTTGATGTGTCGCGAGTCCGGTCGGGACCGGTTTTACGGCGTCAAAGTAGGTAGGGCGAGGTTCAACGACAGAGCAAGTAGGAGGAGCTGAGAATGATGGGGCAGGAGCGGTATCGTAAACAAAAGGAGATGCACGAGGATTTAAGATCTTGCCGGACGAGGAGTGTTCCTGTCCCGATCTCACACTAAGAGCCCCAGACAAGTGAGGATTTGGGCTGCCAGAAGAAACGAACTCGACGCAGAGTGCTTGGTTAGCATAGACCTGGCCATGTAGAACATTCTTCGCCTCCTGTGCGCTGTTGGCAGATGCATAGGTAACAATGACAGACATCACAGAAGAGTACGGCGAGGAAGTCGGCAGTTTTTCGATTTTCTTGACTTCGCCAAAAGGGTAAAATAGAGGCTCTAGGTCAGCAGGCTGCCAGAATAAGATGATCGGCAGGTTTGAAACGAGAAGACTGGTGACTGTGATTGTCGTTTTGAGGGACGCCAACGGCCCTTGTTGGTCGGAGGCATCGTCGGAGGGAGAGTCACGAGACGGCTAGAAATTTTGTTCAGCAAACTGTCTGACACGTCAGGAAGTCTGTGTGATAAAAACAGCCGATACCATTGCACGATCACCACCATCAAGAAAACCTAGTGACCACGATTTTCAGTACTCGACGATCCTTTATATCAAAGATACAAACCTTGCGAGCGCTGGACAACTGCCCAAGACACGTCAATGACGCTTCCCCTGAACACAGAGTCGTCAGATCACTTGGAAAGCCAGAGGAACAATGATATACTTGATTTCTGTTCGTGACAGAGCGGCCATGGCGACTTTTGCCTCAGCATTGGAGGACATCACGACAAATCCGCGACGACGGGATGCATTATCAACCGTGGCAAGGATGACACAGTGCGAAACATTGCCGTAGCGCGAGAATATGTCAGAGAACTCCGACCTTGGCGTTATCGTGAGCAGGTAGACGCAAATGTCAGATCATCGAGCTTACTTTGACAGGTCGAACGGTAGCCCAAGAACATAGAGGTTACGACGCATGTCTGGCGGCCTCGAGTGACCGGAATTGCGAGGGGGCCGTGGGGGTGTGATCGCCGTCACGTTGCTACAAATAGCTAGGTCAGATGGGTCTACGAATATCGGGGTGCCAAAAATTCAGCCTACAGTGGTACACCTGCGACAGTGTAGCCGGACATGCACAAGGCTTTCCTGGATGACGCATAAGAGGGTGGTCGTGACAAATGATAGTCAGGTCAGGTCTGAGATATATATGCACCTGGCGGCGTCGTGAGTATGGAATGTCAACGCCAGACGACGTCCGTTTCCTTGTTCTTCAACGCTCTTTATGTCGCCTGATGTGGTAACGCATATACGTGGTGAATGTGATGAAAAGATGGCAGGCGAGATGAGAGGAACTGACCGACTAGCGTGGTGAAAAGATCAACGATTTGGCGTCGGCCGACTGAAGGCCCACTTGTCAGGTACGAAAAACCAACCAATGGGGAACGGCATCGCACCATCTGGGGGAATATGCTCAACGCTGACCGCATACGCCTCGCGAGCAAATTTGAACACAGGATTCGGCGCCGTCATGAAAACTCTTCGCCCGCCGGACCGAACGCCAGTAGCGACCAGCTTGGAAGATCACAAGAACTGTTCCAGAAATGCAGAACGAAAACAAAAGGAGAAACTGAAATGAAAAAAGGATCCAACCGCGGCGGGACTGCGAAAAGAGCAAAGAGGTGGAAGAGAAGGACAAGAAGGCCGCTCCCGCCGGGTTGCAACTCGAACAGCGAATTTGAGGTGCGGGCAATCTTCTCACGCCTCATACGCGTCGAGCTCGTGACCGATGAAGGTCTGTCACGTTCAATTCTTCACCCAACGATCGACTTCAGCCTCGATTGGAATTTTGTACTTCCGGAATCCGTGCGGCGTCGACGCGACGGCCACGAATTGGTCTTTACCCTCATACACAGAACGATTGTATTCTGTGTGAGGTCCGCAGAGGAGGCTAGTCTCCAAAGCTTCACCCTCCATCGTCCTTTGAGAAGTGTACGATTTAGGCTTTGGTCTGAACCTAGGTCTTCACCTCCATCGTCCTTTGAGAAGCGTACGATTTGTGGAGAAACTACTGCATGTCTAGAAAACCGTTGTCAGCCTTGTCTTTGCCCCCATCGACCCTATCTGCCCTCACGAGAGCCGGATACAACACAGTCGAGGAACTCTCCTCTTCAAGCCCTGAAGTGGTCGCAAAAGGTCAAGCACCTCCCCCACTGCTTGATCTAAGATAATATACGTTAATCATCCGGAAAGCAGATCTGAACATCTCCTTGACCGCCTCCCAATCCATCTTCGCATCTCTCCAAAAGGCTAATTCCTCCAAGATCCCCACACTCGGCCAATCAGCTGCCACTTTCGTCGCGTCCGTGTCATCAAAACGGTTCTCTTCTTCATGCGCTCCACTTGACAGGCTTCTGGAGGGAGGACTCGTGCGTGGCCATGTTCTTGAAATTTCTGGCCCTCCAGGGACGCACAAAGAACGGCTCGCGGTGGACTTTGTCCGTCAAGCTGTAGACGCCAACGAAGCCGTTTTATTCGTCGGTATGACGTGCATTTCTGTGTGCTTCGAATCTGCTCGTTTTACAGGCGTGGTTTCAAAGACATGGAGAACATGACCGGACCTGCCACGTTCATCAAGGCCCTCTCTCGTGAGGCATCGTCCTCGCATCCAAGCTGGCTTCTCCATGATTGATTCGTTCACCTCAATCAATTTTTAGACGACTCCGCAAACCTTGTACACCATCTCACCCTCCACACGGCACCAGAACTCCTCATCTTCCTCCACAATCTCCCCGCCTTTTTAGACGCGCACCCCACGGTAATCATTCTCTTCGACTCAGTACCGACATCGAAATAACATCTTCCCATCGTCCCCAAAACATCGTCTCTACCATCATTTTTTTTTTTCTGTCCTCTTTCGAAGATCTCCCTCCTCGTCCTGAATTCAATATGGTTCCCCTTCCAATCTCCCTCCCACATAACACCCTCCACGCGGAGCTCCCTACTCGCCCGACTGAAACAGACCCTCTCCCAGCTCTGCGCTTCGCGACATCTCACAGTGCGTTCCCACAATGACATACTCTCTCTCAAAAAAAAAGATTTTCTACATCACTCCCGGCAGGTGGTGGTCACGAACCAGATGTCGACGAAACTGCTCAACCCAGACGGCTCTCCCGCAAACTTCGACACGGGCTCCCGAGCCGTCTTGGTCCCCCAACTCGGTGACCCTCCCTCCCTCAGCCCGCTTGTCCCTGACAGACATTCCTGACGCCGAACCTTAGGCGGGACATACCTTCCCTCAGGCCGCTCGCACCGCGTGCTCATCGTCCCAAATTCACGAACAACAGGGTACGGAAACCTCCCTTGTTCCAAAACGGCTGGCGCGCTAGATCAGAAAATTCTGACTCGCAAGCTGTCCTTATCATTTAGAGTTCTGCGCGTGCTGCCCGCCTCCTCTGGAAACGTTCCTACGCTCGAAGAGAGCTACCGGCTGGTGAGTGTCGTTTGAAATAAGATTATAAGATTAAGGTCTGGCGTGGGCTGACGAGTTGACCGAGGTTGGAGGCAGCATGCAGGCGCTCGACAACTAAAGTAAAGATAGGACCCGCTATAACGGTGGCGTGCATATGGACCCGTTCATTTAACCTACGTTTGCTTTGGAGGTCCCTTGATCGCGAACCCCGTGTGCATTCCATACAAAGCGCGACTTCGACCATTCCGGCGGGGGGATTTTTTCCTGCTTCACTCACGATTCGCTTGAGAGATAGCCATCCATGTAACCATATATATCCACGCAGATATGCACTCGACCTACATACCCTCCCAGACTGTTGAAGTCCTCCTAACATCGCACCTGTCCTCAGCTCAATAAGCAGCTCGAATGCCGACCATTCCCTCAGGATTTGAGGAAACTGTCATCTCCCACCACTTCGTCCGGAGTGACGATGACATCGACCCTGCAATCGTGTTCTCCGAACGGCACCTGCCGCTCGCCCAGAAGCTGCTGTCTTAGCGCCAACGCGACTACGTGAAAACAATGGGTTAGTCGGAGCGGCATTTCAACGACGGGAGCGTGGGTTGAGACTGACCGAGCAAAGGCCTCTTCCTCCCGCGACCGTCGGCCAGCGCGGCGTAAGAGGCAATAAAGCGATCATAATAGCCCTTGCCATGCCCGAGACGCGACATGGAACGGTCGAACGCGATGCCTAACGCGGATAGATCACAAAAGCCTCAGGGCGCGCAGCATACATGGCTAAAGGTTAAATAAAAAAGAACAACCACGAACCTGGAAGGAATATCACGTCCAAAGAGTCACTCTCCGCATCCATCGCTGTTCCCCAGAAAATTCGATCCACGTCGAGGCGTTGATGAGAAAAAAAAAAAAAAGAAAAAAGGGCAATGAACTGACCACTCATCCGCTTCTCACCCATCCACCCATCCGTCGGCTCCCTGATCCCCCAAACCCCCACCGGAAAAGACTTCAAATCGTCTTCTCCCGGGTCATACACCTTCAAAAACTCCATGCGTGGTCCCTCGGTCGTCAAGCCGACCTTGGGCACATACAGCGTCTTTCCTTCCCAACCCGTCCGTCAGCACATGCACGCGCCTCCACCCCTCTTCCTTATAATAAATCACGACGTAAGGACGCACCCGATATCAAGATCTCAGAAACCAGAAACGCGGTGTCGACCTCCGCCGCGGGCATGCTGAGATAACAGCTCACGGTCTTGCTCTCGCGAAAAAAGACGGACGCGAATATCCGCTCGGCAATCGCACGCGCTTCGCCCGTCCGACGTTCGACACAAAGAAGAAAGCCAAAAAGTTTTAAAAGGTTATATAGAAAAAGGGACCAGGGGAAAATGGCAGCGGGTCAGATGGGACGAAGGGCGGGCGAAAATCAACGAGTGCTCACACTGGACACGCACGTCTGATGCGGGAAGCCCACGCAAAGTCGTGGAAATCGTTTTGCGAAGGGCCTTCTTCTGCGTTTGAAGCGCCGCCGCCGTCGCTACCGCTGCCATGATGAGGCTTCTCGCCACGACCAGGTGTATGTACTTGATAGAGCAGTGAGAGTACCCCCTCCTCACCCCATCTCATCTTATCTTATCTGAGTCAATAAAATGTGCTGCCCGGCCCGTGCCGGCCCCCTTGCCCTCTTCCACCTGTCGACGACGACGACGACTCGAACACACGCCATGTCAGACGACGACNACGACAACGAAAGCCCGACGTCGCCCACATCGCCCTTGGCTCCCTACCCACCCCTCCCACCCCACTCCCACCGCAGCCGCGCCCCCGAATTCTACGGGTTCGTCGCCTGGTCCTCCACCTCCCTCCTCTACCTCCTCTTCCTCCTCTGGGCTCTCCTCCCCGACGCCCACATCCACGCCCTCGGCGTCACATGGTACCCAAACCGGTAACGTACCCTCTCCTCCTATCCAAAGTGGCACCGCGTTCGCGTACTGACAATTGAACGTTTTCCTAGGGAATGGGCGCTCCTCATCCCATCGTGGACCATCGTCCTCGTCCTATTGACCTACCTCACCCATTTCAGTCTCGCCCTCTACACCACCCCCGCCTTCTCCGACATGCGCACCATCACAGGTCCGTACCCTTTTCGTCCCAAGCCGGTTCGCAAAATAAAACTCGCGACTCACATCGCGCCCTTTCCTTTCTCGTTCTCGTCCTTCCATCCCCCCCCTACAGACTCCCACGCCCTCCTCCCTCCGCCCTCAAATTCAGACCCAACAACGCCCTACCTCTCCCCCGCCTTCCCCGAAATGTACGACATCCCCATCGGCCTCGTCAACCACGCTCTCTACGGTCATCCGTCAAATAACCCCTCTCGCGCGCCGACACACCCACATACCCAACCCGCAATTCTCTGACATCTCTCCATCATCGACGGCTGGCAGCCCGATGCTTTGCACATCCAGCACCGCCCGCTGCACCCGCAGGCACAGCAAACAGCAAACAGCAAACAGTAAATACAGTACTCTATCTCATCATTCAATCAACACTCGCTCCTCCTAGCTCATTCCACATCTCCCAACCCTCCCCCCCGAAAACTAAAAAAAGGAACCAGGACTGTCCTTCCACACCCAGCACAGGCGTACCGTCCATCGGCGCTGCCCCAACATCCCCACATATCACAGGATAACACATTCGCGTACTCACTCTACCCGACTGCCGCACAACCCCGATATCCCCCCTTAAGCTCGAACAACGTGACGCATACCATCGTCGATTCACCCGTCCTCAGATCAAACGAAACCCAAATCCTCAGACCCAAGCACTACTCATAAGTACTCACCCACCCACCCTCCTCCGTCCTCCAAACCACTCAAATCAACTTACGTGAATCGCCTTTATCACAAGCTCCCGTGAAGCCCTATACACGAATGCAACGCAAAACGTGGACGCGGACGCCCGCTCCTCGTCCTAGTATATACATCCCATGTACGGTCAGTACCATGTACCATGTAACGAGTAACCTATCTCCCACAGTACTAACTAACTAAACTCGCTCCCTGCAGGTACTCCGTCGTCCGCCATCAACGCGTCCGGTAAATCAACGCGATCGGCCGTGACGCGTGATTCATGAAGGGGTGCAGGCGATGCTTCCCATAACCGTAACCGTAATCATAATCGCAATCGCAATCGTAACACATACGGAGGCTTTCCTATCGAGAGTCCGTCCGTCTCTGCTTTCCTCGCGATAGCATCAATCACAATCACAGACTCATCGCATATCGAGTCATAACGGTCCAGGAATCAGGGACGCTCTCAGACGTCCAACCCTCCAACCCTCCAAACCTCGAATTCCCAGGTCCACACTCAAGTACTCATTGTGTGTGCCACGGAAACTCGTCTCGCAATCGCAACAGGTCCCAAGCCCGCCGGAACCCTCAGCGCACGCATCCGCATCCGCAACCGATTGCAATCGCGCCGTCTAAGGACTCGTCAGAACGACAACGCGCATGAGAGTTCAAGGGAGCCCCGAGCGCGAGCGCACCTCTGGCTCCTGTCAGCTGGCACAATCTCCCCTCCATCTCCATTTCCATCTCCATGTCTCCCCTTCCTCCCCTTCCTCTTCCAGCGCCACATGCCGACCACAGCGGCTCAAGGATCGAGGCGCATCGAACGTCCTCCTGCATCCACGGCAAGCAGCAGACTCATCACGAGGAAGAGTGGACTTTGACGGGAGAGTTAGAATACGGTCCGAGACGTCATGAAGGATGTCCAGACTCGTCACTTACAATCTTCGCAGCAAGGAGACTCGTTGACACGGGTTGGGAGCAGAGTTCTCCCACGTTTGAGCTTTGCTACATGTCTAAAATCTAATGTCTGACGGCACACGTCCGGGCACCGGCCTACCGGCGCACCCCACGAGTGAGTCTTGTCTTTCTTTCGACCGAATAAAAAGTAAACAGTCGACGCCGCCTCGCCCGCGAGAACTGCACACCGACGTGCTCATGCATACATACATACATACCCTGCACGCGCCGCATCGAGCAGGAAGAAAAAAGAAAACATACCGCACCGCGTATTCCATGAGATCAAAGCACGACATCCGCAGCTCGGAATACATATCCTACACCACACTGTACCCCTATCAAAAGGGTACGTACGATCCTCGGACTCGACAGCTCGAG
>SGPL01000360.1:0-34411 GCA_004802705.1 Bondarzewia mesenterica | reverse complement strand
ATCGGCGACCCTAGCTATTTCGGTGCCGGTAGCAACGACGTTGGAAAGGTCCGCGTCGTTGAAGAGGGCAAGGTCGTCCGCGCTATTTGCCTCCTCAACCACCCGATCCCTGGCACAGATGACCTAGACAGCGTTCAGCTCATTATACCCCAGAACCAAGTCTCCAGGAAGAACGGTGGGTTGCCTTTGGATCTTGATTGCCCTCTGGCTTTCTGATGCTTTGTGACAGACATCTACATTGCTATGGTCTCTTCTACACACAATGTCTGCGCAAAGGATGTCTACGTTGCCATCGTCAGCACTATCGTTGAGACCAGCGCCCCCGAGAACGAGATCCAACCCGGCCTTGCACTCCTTGGTCCTATTCTCGACAAGTACGCAAATTTCGAACTGTTACTAGTGTACCTCATGTTTTCAATTTTTCTTCCCTTAGGTTCGTCTCTGTCACGCCTCTGTACACGCCAACGTCCGACGGCAGGGATGACAATATCTTCATCACTGATTCTTACGACGCGACTTCTCACTTCGAGACTGTTGTCGAAGTCGTCCAGGACGTGTGGAAGAGGGTTATTGGGTCGGACCTCATCCTCAAGAAGCGTGAGGTTGAAGCAGAGCCCTGATAGATGAGCCTGAGGAGTCCACATTTCTACTCTAGTCTTTTCGTCTTCGTTCTTCTAGTTTCTCTTTCTCCGAGGCATTTTTTGGATTCAGCGGGAGCACAGCAGCAACAGACATGAATTTTGTACAATCATTTGAACTAAATTTGACATTATGGAATGCATCTTCGTCGTCGGGTGTGCCGCTGCTATCCTTTGAATGCGATAACGCGAGCGACAAGACATGCCAGCAATCCGCTACAGGTCAGAAAAATGCATTCATGTCGAACTCTGGTACTTGGACATCCTGTTTTGCAGATTTCATCAGGCTCCCTAGCCCGGCCTTCCTCGCAAGCAGGTCACCCTCCTCCCTGATGACCTCGTTCGCCGCAGGAGCGGATGCTCGCTCCGCATCTCGACGCTCCGGAGAAGCCCTTCGTGTGGGCGGCGCCTCCGATACATCCATGTCGATCATGATGGACGATCGCCTGCGCAACGCAGGCTCCAGAGCAAAGAATTGACGAGGCGACTGAGGGCTCGGTGGGGCTTTGCGCTGTTCATGGATGGCCGTGGAAGGTCTGTCGAAGGACCACGAGCGGACGAGATCGAGAGCGAGGACGTGACAACCTAGGACGCATCATCAATGAGTGAATGGATATTTTGAAAATCAGAGGCCAGCGAGCGTTACCCATTCTGGTGAAAACCCGTGCGATCTGCAACACAAAGTTGAACTCCACCCTGCCGGAGATCTCGCTCGTCCCTTTGGCGGTCTGCAGAGTCTTGGACTTGAGCTGGGAGAACAGCAGCGCCAAACCAGGATCGTCATAATGTTGGCTACCAATATCCACGATTTGGACATCCAGCGAGCTCGCAATATCCTGCAAGGGCGTCTTCACGCCCTCGCCGGTTCAGTATATCGACGTTTTGCTGCTGGGAAAAAGGACGCATGAACGCACCACGAGTATCCTGACGGCAAGGTCTCGACGGCGGAGCAGCCAAAACGCCCAGCTCGCCAGCCATCGATTGCCACTGCTGAAGGCGAGAGGGATGACCGTGTTCTTCAAGATGTCCTGCAATATAAGTCCCTCGTCGCTTTGCTCAACAATGCGAGCGAGGGCAACGGCCAATTGGAAATCATCCAGCTGCTTGATGCATACATGGACGGCATCCTTCAGGCTGCCTCCCAGAAGGAAGAATGCGGCGGCATACTCTGTCAGAAGAAAGCATCTTCAAACAACGTCCATTCGGCAACGATACATATAAATTGATTTACCGAATCGACGTTTGCTCAGCAAGGCATACGCATTCTTCAGAGCGGCCGTGCGCCAGCGAGGTTGGCTGAAGTCGTACGACAAGAACTTGAGCATGACCGCTTGCTCTTTATGCCAGGCCGCCTGCCTCCAAAGCCCATGCACGAGCTTCGACTTTCCAAGGGCGAAATAAAAGAGCGAACAAGCAACAGGGTCACGAGCGTCGCCGGACATGTATTCATTCCGCGCTATGACTTCCATATGTGCTTTCTGCAACGCAAATCGACAATCATGGCGGGGACGGACAGATTGAAAGGACGAACGTACCTGGACATCTAATGAATTGAGCCACAAGAACACGCCGAGCGCCCTTGCGTCGGACCATGTCATTTTTTGACTGCACGCTGCAGAGGATGCAGAAAGGAGCAGGCCTTGGCTTTCACTGTGGAATGCCCAGATCATGTCCCGGTATCGCAGACGCTCCCGCCATCCCGTACGTCGGGCGACGCTTCCTTTTGACACCGGACTCGAAGGTGCGGACGCACGTTTGTTGAGGATATAGAAGGAGCGCATAGAGATGAGGTATCGCAGTCCGTTGGCGTCCAAGGAGCGTCTAGATTCGTCAACCTTCTTGAGAGTGAGCTGAGAATGGCTGAACATCGTGTAGTGAGCTCACCTCTAGAGTTGCTTGGATGAGAACGAGCAGATGAGCATGCTCGTTGGGCGTCAAGTATGGCAGCGGCCTCGCCTCTAGTTGTTCCAATAGTGACTCGACCAATGGACGAGAGAAACCTTCGTCATGGGGCCTGAAAATGGTTTTGTTAGAATATAACATGTACAAAAATCATAGAACCATACTCGTCATTCTGCTCAGGAACTGCGAAAAGTGAGGAATATTGGCGTTTGTGGTATGCTTTACTCTGATAGAGATGTGATGCAGTCAGCAACGCTTCGTGCACACAAAGATGCCTCCTACTGAATTGTTCATCTGATCCTTCCTCAGAAAGTGGTCGACGGGTACACTAGTGGACACGAATCTTTCCACTCCCAACTTGTCTGCTCTTTCGATGTCGCGCGCAAGATTGACTATAATCTCCTTCACCAACTCCACTTTCTCTGAATCGCCACCGTTGTCAGCTAAAATCGCAGACAAGCCTTCTAGAGAACGGCGTACCCCATAACAAGCATTGAAGGAGCATCTGAGGGTGATAATCTTCCAGTGGGCCATTCAACCGCGCCACATGTTCGAACAAGCCTTCCGGAACCTCCTCCGCACTGTCACCATCAGCAGGTCGAGGCTGACCAAACAGAGCCATCTGGTGTCCCGAGCCCACCAACAGCGATCCGTGCGCCAGCCAGATGGAATCACTGATCGGATACGGCAGCAGGTTCCCAATCTCCATTGTCCGAATCACAGCCCACCCGGGATCCTCGTCAAAGTAAGTCATCCTCTGTTGACATAGCAGCTCGACCCGGTGCGCGAACCCGACGGCCAGGATCGACTGGCTGTCGGGGCGTCGCGCTCCAGTCCAGGTCGCTCACGGGGTCGGACGACGAGAGGACGACTTTGTATTCCAGGCCGGAGGAAAACTCGGACTCTTTGGAGTCCCAGATCGTCAGTTCATCCCCGTTGGCACCGGGCACGACTGAGTGCGAGATCTGTGAGATGTGGAAAACAAGCGTGAAGATTGAATTCATACGCACCGAGGGCGGATTTCTTCGCAGAGCTACACCGCGCGACAGCGATGCCGACCCTCCCCGTACACACTCGCCCCGTGCTCTTCCAGCCGCCCTGAGGACTTTCATCCGGGACCCAAAACGTGAGTTCTCCATCCTCTGCCACGCTTAACAGCACATCATGCGAATTTGCCGTGACCTCACCTCCACTCCACGCCATGGGATCAACCGGCAAAATGAACGCGGGCGGCGACGACAGTGGCAGTGTTGTGTCCGATAGCAACTGCAATGACGGTGCGGGTTCGAGCGTGGCGTGCACATGGAGGATGGAAGGTGCAGGCCCGGAGGTGACACCAAAGATGCATTCGTGCTCGCCGGAGGAGGGGGGCAAAGAGAAGAGCGAGGTGATGGAGGGCAGGGAGAGCGTTGTTGGGGGCGCGGTGTGAAGAGTGAGAATGTGATCGGCGTTCGAGTAACTAGCGATGGTACGACCTTTAAAGCGTTTACACTCCACTATCTCGCTGCAGAAGAGAGAGACTTGCCTTGATTCAACACCACGACGTGATCTGCAGAACGCCATCGCAAGCCACGCGTGAGCTTCGACCCTTTCTCGTGCACAGCCCATACTTCGCCACCAGCCTCACGCACGACGGCGACCGCTTTTCCATCTGGCGTGCGCACAAAGCGGTTGATGTGGATATTCTCTTCAGGGACAAGATCGAGACCCTGTGCCCGGAGCTGCAGGCCATCAGACCGCGCGTCGAAAAAGTTCAACGGGTTGAGAGTGTAAGTAGCCAGCGGAGCTGCAGTCACGAGCGTGAGTGTATGCTGGCCCGGGTTGGGAAGGACATAAAGATGTTTTGGAAGGGAGGAGAATGATGAAGGCCAAGTCTGGAGGAGGGTGAATTGTTTGAGAAGGGTGGGTGGACGTCGGTCGATGTTCTAAATTTGTGTCAGGCAAATTGCGGCAGGTACGGCGTACATGCATGCTTACCGCGACAGCTCGAATCACAATGGAACCGTCGGCAAGCACCCGTAAAAAGAGATCCCAGCCCGCTTCCTTAATATCTCTTGCTCTCCGGGTCTTTGCGTCTTCTGCGTCTGGCAAATCTCGCAGAATATGGGTCAGGGCGTTTCCGATAACTTCCCTGTCAAGCCAGAATACGCTCGAATCCGACGGATTAGATGAAGATTGCGATAGGACCGTAAAGGGAAGGGACGAGAAGAGGTCTAAAGATGCGTGCAGTTGTACGTGTTGCGGAGAATCTAAGACTGGAAGAAATATCCGGAGGGTCGAATCGGAGGTGATGGTGTATAAAATTAGATCGTCTCTTTATAATTGTCAATCCTGTTACCCGTAAAGCTTAAAGACATGAACGCACCGACTAGAGGCCTGGGCCTGGCGCCATGTTATATTTGTGACCGGTCGCGGATGGGGGATTTTCTGCGTCTGACGACCGGATGTAGTCAAGTATATGCGAACTACATTGTCATGCTGCACATTGGTCAAACAGTGAAATCACATCCAAGGTCGGAAAACACACACTTGACACGTTGTCGCCATGTACATCAGGGATGGGGAAAACCGAACCCGAGAGGGAGTCGTGATCCTGAAATGCATGTCAGTGAATTGATCTGGGGCGTACCAGAAGCATTCGGCATACGCGCAAGTCCACTTCTTTGACCACGTTGGAAGGTCATTTTCCAAAATCAAGGTGTAGACCGAAAGAGAATTTTTACTGGCCACGGCAAGTAACCCTGAGGCGATACAAAGCAAGAACGTTTCATTCATGGGTAGCAACACAATCATGGGATAGCAGTAATTACCAGATTGACAGTCCATACTGCTCACATGATGACCACCTGGAAGAGTAAGGGAGGAATGAACACGCCAGGTGTCATGCTGAACTCCAGAAAGGGACCAGGCAGCGACGCGTGCGCCCATAGAGGCAACTATCTACATAATGAGACTGCCTAAGGAGCGTAGACAGGTAGCACGTTGGTGGGACGTACAAGTTTCATTCCAGAGTCGACAGATAGACAGCTTATGGCCTCATTGATGTGCCGTGACCCCGGAAAGACTTCCCAAAAGGCTAAGGCGCGAACGAGGAGAAGCGTGCGAGCATTGAGTATAACAATCGTGTCTGCAGAAGGATAAAGCTGGGTGACGCGGGTCAGAGCGCGCGCGCGCAGACGGGCTACTGAAAGCGCACTAGAAGGGTTTCTTTGGGGAGCGACAGGTGCTGAATGCCAGAAGCAGGACATCCGGCGTGCGTGCGGAGGAGATCTAGCATGATACTTGATAGTTTCCAGACTAGTTGACGGCCAACATTGAGGTGGCGAGGGACGCGCTCCAGTCGGGGAAGGGCTTGAAGGGGCTCGGAAACGAGCACGTGCTCCGAACAGGCAGGCGGGAACAGCGTGTCGTCATAAGTCAGCGCAGCGTCTCTCTGAATCTGTCGATGCTCACCCTCGCGTTCGCTGCACGGCCGCGTTATTTAATCCTCTCTCTTTCCTGCTCCTTATAATTCGCTCGACCTCGATTATGCGTCTTTGGACCGCAATCCCACTCTCCCTCTGCGCTTTATTGCCCTCCTCCGCTTTCGCGAGCTCCATCAACGCTCAAGTCTCCTTGCAGTCCCCTCCAACAGCCTCCTCGACCACGCTCGTCGACGCACTATCCGCCGACCCAGATTATACCTTACTTATTCGCTTGCTTAAACGCTCAAAGCTAATTCCCACCCTCAACAAGCTCAACGGCAGTACCTTTTTCGCACCCACGAACGATGCGATAAAGCGACACTCGTCCTCTAATTCTTTATGGCATACTTCTCTCCACCGCGATCCTTCTCTCCTTGCCGACAATCTGAATGAAAAACTCCGTCAGGACTTATTTTATCATCTGTTGAATTATACCATCACGCTTCCTACAGAAGAGGACGTTCTGGTTCTGAAGACCCTCCATTTCCCTCGCAGTCCTCTCGATCCACCCACCCATGACCCTCCCCCCTTCCCTCCCTGGATGCCCATCCCTGGCGGTACTCTCGGTGGCGAACCACAGCGCCTCCGACTCGCTGCCCACGGTGGTGAAATTCGCGTCGGAGTAGACTCCTTCGGCAATGGAGGAGTGAAGCTAGTCAAGGGACAGGTTGATGCTGGGAACGGTGTATTATTGGGAATAGACGACGTTCTTCCCATCCCATCCAATTTAGGTCGGTTCTTTATCGGTTCGTTCTTTCCCGCATGACCTCCTCACTCACTCTTGTTCGCTTTCAGCGAACGTTGTGGCCCACCATCCCTCTGTTTCTTATTTCCACAAAATCCTTACACCGGAAATTTTGGATGTCCTCAATACCTCCTCGGAATTGACACTATTTTTACCGGAAGACCCCGCGTGGGACGCCTTACATCACATTGAGAGATTATATTTGGAGAGCGAGTTCGCTGCTGCGGACCTACGTCGCATTTTTGAAATGCACGCAGTCGAGAGGAAGCGCGTGAAGTGGTCTGATTCGTTTGATCCCGCCACTAATTGTGAGTGATATTTGACAATACGTTGGATCCGCGTTTCACGGTGAATGCAGTGACTACGGTCGACGGTCAGGTTTTGAACATTGTCACCTCTCCGGACAAAGTGCTCGTGTCTGATGCTGAATTGCGGCAACGGGATATATACGCCTCAAATGGTGTTCTTCACACCGTCTCGTCCCTGCTCATCCCACCAGGCACTCTTCAACTGACGCCCGAGAAATTTCTTCTCACGCTGAACTGCACACACTTCATCTCTCTCATTCATTCTGTCAACCTCACTCATCTCGTAAATGACACCGAGACCAAATACACCATTCTCGCTCCTAAGGACGATGTCATATCCCTGTATGGAGACGATGATTTGCCAGAGAAAGGCAGCGAAGAGCTGAAGCAGTTGCTGAAGTATCATTTTCTTCCGGGACAATGGAGACCGAGCAAGTTGAGGGATGGTATGCTATTAGAGACGGAGCTCGATGAACCTGGATTAGACGGTGGAAGACAAGTCTTAGAAGTCGAGGTCAGTCGGAGTGGGAAGCGGAACGCTGAATCTTCATCATCAATCAGGTTTGGCGGTGCCTCTATCGTCGGGGATCCCTGTATGTTCTCATTTTCTCATTTACGGAATGCGGCTGATGTGTTGACCCAGTGGAGATCAACAATACATTCATATATTTCGTGTCTCAACCACTTGTTCCGCCTGCCGACTCTCTCCAGGTCGCACTTCCCTTCCTTGACCTCTCCTCTTTTCTCGCTGCCATCTTCTCCGCTTCATTAGCAGACCTGCTCAAGACGACGCCCCGCACGACCCTGCTTATCCCTCGCAATTCCGCGTTCAAGCGGCTGGGCCTCCTCGTCAGCGAGCATCTTCTTTCCGCAACTTCCAAATCCGACCTGGAACATGTTATACTGCACCACGCTCTCGACGATGTCGTATATGCCCAGAGCCTGCAGAACAGTTCATCTCGGACATATGCAACACTGGAGGGCTCAGATATCCATGTTGAACGTACAACCAATGGATCCGTCCTCATAAATTCAAGTGGCGGTTGGGCTGGCCTGAACTCTGACCTCTACCCCAAGAACATGCTCTCCAAGACCGGCGTCGTTCACGAGCTCTCCGACGTTCTCATCCCACGGTCCCTCGAACTCACGGTGGGCAAACTAGTCAAGGCGGCCAAGGGGACGACGATGGCGAGCTTGGTCGTCAAAGCGGGCATGGACTGGGTTCTGAACGGAACTGCGCCGCCGGAGGATTCACCGTGGGGTCGTGAAGGCCACGTTGGTACAGGCTGGACGCTCCTTTGTCCCACGGACGACGCGTTCAAGCCGTTCAACCTGACGCAGCTCTACTCGGATGTCCGCGTCCTGCGCGCGATCGTCAGCCAGCACCTGATCAAGTCGCCGAAAGCCGTCGCGGTGTCTGACGCGCCGAACAACAACCGGCCGCTGGTGCTGGGCAACTCGGCCTCGTACGCGACGCTGCTTTCCCCGCTCTCGGAATATGGCGACATCGTGTTCCGAGAGATCGAAGGCAAGGAACTGGTCGTCGGGATCAAGGACGCGCGGGGGACGAATGCGCAGGCGGATTGGGCAAGGGTGTTGTCTTGGGGTCGGGCTACCACCGGATCGGGCTCTGGAGGCGTGATCCGGATCGACCGTCTTTTGCTTCCCTACCAACCACCGTGGTGGATCGCGTATGGCGCGCCTGCCGCGGTAGGTGTTGTTGGCGTGCTCGTAATATGCATTTTTTTCTTGGGCGTCAGGGTGTTGTGGCGACGGGATACCACGGAGGCGACGTATGAGCCTGTGGGTGGGTTTAGCAGGGCGGAGGATGCGCTCGTTGATGCGTGAGGATGGTGATTTATTGCGTTCGGGTCAAGACTTTGCATACGGCGTGTGCATATTGTAGAACATCTCCAGTATTATAGATCGCTGTTACCACCGTTGTGGGTACTGTACAATGCAGTTGTTTGAGAGGAATACGTTGAATGTGATTCGTGCTTCCCCATGCATACCCCGTGGGGTGCCGTTAGATCGGCGAAAATCAATCACGCGCCATGTCCGCCAGTCCGGGATAGGCATCGGACAGCCGGCTTAACAGGCTCTCCTCAAATAACTTCTGCGGCCGTCCCGAGTCCTCCCATCCTCGAGAGCCTTTCCACGTCCAAAGCCCACGCAGTCAAATGGTCAGCGACGAGACACGATTCGACGCGGTGCAGTCGCTGAAACGCGCGTTTTTGTTTTTGTTTGTAGAGTACAGACGCAGACGCAGCTTTGGAGACGAGATCGGCGTCCTCTACCGCCGCGGATAATGTAAAGTCGTTTATCGCGGGAGGCTTTGGGGGTGTTGCTGCGGTGCTTGTGGGTGCGTCCCATTCAGTTCGTCTTTGTTTGGACAGCGAATGACCGTTGTTCCTTTTTGTATTTTTGTTCACAAGGTCATCCCTTCGATCTCACGAAGACGCGGCTTCAGACGGCACCGCCCGGCGCGTATAAGGGGGCACTGGACGTGGTTCGGAAGACGGTAGCTAAGGATGGTATTACTGGGTGCGTCTCATTGTTTTGTTCCAGATGAAAATACGTGGACGTGACGATGCTGTCGGGACGATAGCATGTATCGTGGCATGGTGCCTCCATTACTCGGCGTCACACCAATATTTGCCGTGTCTTTCTGGGTAATTATTTTGTCTAGACTTATCTTAACCCGAGTCTCGTGTGTTTACATATATACATCTCGGATCAGGCATACGACGCATCTAAAGCGCTGATCTACGCTCTCACACCAAATCGGACACAGTCCTCTTTATCGACGACTGAGCTAGCGGCTGCGGGCTTCCTCTCTGCCGTCCCAACTACTGGCATCACGGCGCCCGTTGAGAGAGCGAAGGTTCTCCTGCAAGTGAGTTGTCCTCAGCCTTCGTATCCGTTCCTCCCGCTGACCTTGTGCAGGTGCAAGGACAGGCGGGATCAGATCACAAGTACAAGGGCGTGTTCGACGTCATGAAGCATTTATACAAGGAGGGTGGCATGCGGAGTATATTCCGCGGCTCGGGCGCGACGCTTGCGCGAGATGGACCTGGAAGTGCAGCGTATGTTGCCTGGCCATCTCTCCCTCTTTTCATTTTACATCCCCTTTTGATCACATATATTTGTTTGACAGGTACTTCGCTGCGTATGAAGTCACCAAGAAGTTCTTGACCCCTGCAGGGTCCTCACCCGCGGATCTGAACCTTGGTGCAGTCATCGTGGCTGGTGGTATGGCCGGCGTCGCTATGTGGGCTATCGCCATCCCTCCGGATGTGAGCTATCTAAATCCTTTCTGTCCCATCCCACGATGAGCTTAATAGACTGTCGGGTGATAGGTTTTGAAATCAAGACTACAGTCCGCGCCCACGGGGACGTATTCGGGCTTCTTTGATTGTGCGCGGAAAACGATCGCGGTGGATGGCGTTGGCGCTCTTTGGAAAGGGTTTGGGCCCGCGATGGGACGGGTGGGTGGTCGCTTTTCCTTGTCCAATAGCAAAAGCACTGACTGAGCGCATCATGGGGGTACAGGCATTTCCGGCGAATGCAGCGACCTTTGTATGTCTTTTCTCCCGCAGATGGCCATGAAACAAGCGCTGATTATTTCCTTTTCGTGATGGTTCACAGCTCGGAGTTGAGGCGTCGAGGAAGGTCTTGGATAGCTTATTCTGATACCATTGGTTCATCGCTGGTCTTTCGCTCGCAGCATTCATTTTACGTCCTTTTCCTGAAGATTGTCTTTAAGACGAAACATGGGGAAAATGCGTGCTCCCACCTTCGTTCACGCAATCCTATTCTTGTATTGTTGTCGACGTCGACGTCATTGCTCTACAGTATTTGCGCTGACGCTGTTGTTCACTCTCCTTCGACAAGCATTCCTGTTTGTTGTCGACATCGACAGATAGATTGCCTTACCTTGCTTGGACGCAGCACACACGCGAAGTATCCCTGCTGTATTCAGAACAGACTAACTAAATTTACGACTCTTGTGAGATGTTCGCTCTGGGCGGAATAAGCTGGCATGTCTCAAGCAGTGCGCAAATCTTGAAGAAAAGGTGCGTCTCTTGTTTATCTATAGAGGTACAGTGTGTTGTTTGCAAATTATTTGCCGTCGCTGACGCTGTTGTCTACTAGGTGTTTGACACAGGAGCATTTGACGTTGACGTCGTTGTTCAATAGGTGCCCTCACCTTTTTGTTACCGTTGTCGGACGTCGTAGCTCGATAGGCGTTGTCGTCTTTCTGTGTGCCTTGACGTCGTCGCTTGAAAAGCGCTGCTATCTTTCTGGTGTTGTTGCACACATTGAACGATATCAGCATCTTTTATTCTGTTTAAGTGCTTTTATTTTTTATTTTTATTGGATAATTACACATCTGGCACGTTGCAGTTCACGTTGATTCGGCATGGCTTCATTGAGAGGTGTGTGAAACCTCACAAGCAAGGTAGTCTTTGTCTTTCCTTTCGCATTCACACTTACATGCTCTTATGGCGACCTATGTTGGACTTATGCAACGCTCACTGACGCGTCGCCCAAGTGGCAGCTCAGTAAGGATGCGTGCGTGTTTGATACAGGCCTGTTCGCACTCCGTTCGTGTCTTTTCGGGCGGCCGCAGCCCGACGTCGTCAGTTGCCTCTTCATCAAGACGCACACCTCAAACTTCCACTCAAACCCGAGAGGGAAGCTCTTCGGCGTTATCCTTCTTATCCGAGCGTGAACTTGAACGAGCACGTCTGGAAGGCCAAAAATGCTTGGGAGGAGATACTCAGCGCGAAGGTGATGGTGCAAACAGCAGTGGGTATGCCGGGAAACTGAGACGCAAATGGCTGAATATGACGAACTCTCTATGTTCTTCTAGAGGTGAGTCACAGTTGAGCACGTCACCTTATAACACTCTGCCGATGGCGCAAGATCGATTAAGGCTGAAAAAGCTGTAGAAGATGATGTATTCTGGGATGGAGAGGTAAGACAGACGGCGAACAAGCACGTTGAGAAAGAGAAGAATGGCGAGGACGGGAAACCGGTGTGGAGGCTGTCTGAGATAATAGGCGATGTGAGTTGCCTCTTGTAACTCCGCGGGATCCACGAGGTGTGCTAACTGAGACCAGAAATCGCAATTGTCTCTGGCGATTATCTCAACTTATGCACTTGATGTTCAATGGATATATCAGTTTTTCGACCCTTCGACCCCTGTCGTTCTGGTAACTGATTCTGACGGCCCCCCAACCGAGAAGAAGATTTTACCGAATTGGATACGAGTGACTCCATTTCTTCCTAATGGGCGTGGACTGATGCACATGAAGGTGCGTTTTAATCACATCTTTTGAAGATTAGCGCCCGATTTATCTCCACTATTCATGATGCCAGTTTTTCCTGGTACGTCTCACCTCATATATCCCGCGAGGCCTTGATTCTAACGTTCTCAATATTTGCTTGAGTATAGCTCTTTTATAAATCCGGTCGCCTTCGCATAGGCATCTCTACGGCGAATCTAATCGATTTCGACTGGAGTGATGTTGAAAATGTATCTTATCCTTTTTTTATTGGTTTTATTTGTACTTGAATTTTTTTTTATTTTTTATTTTCAGACCGTATGGGTTCAAGATGTTCCTCGCCGTCCATCTCCTATACCTCATGATCCTAAGGCTTCCGACTTTCCGGCTGTATTCGAGGATATACTAAGAGCATTGAATGTATCGCCCGCGCTCATCAGCTCCGTACACAATGACGTGCGTTTTCCCACCTGTCTGTTCAAAGACAATTTATATGTAAACTTCCTTCCGATCGATTTTTTTTTGGCATCCACTCACATGTTAGCATCCAACAATCCCTCTGGCGTCAACACATCCTGGTGCGCTACGGACTATCTGGGACTTTTTCCCGCGTACGCGCAAAGCTCGTCCCTAGCATAGCTGGGAAGCATGAAGGATGGCCCAACGTCGTGAAGACAGGACATATGGCGCTGATGAAGTCCGTGCGCGAGATAGGAGCTGATGCGTGTAGAACGCGCCGAGTTGTAATTGAGTATCAGGTACGTATTACGGTCTCTATCAAATATCTCTGTTGTTCATCCGTCCTCATTCATGCAAAGGGTTCTTCGATCGGAAACTACACCACCCAGTGGCTTAATGAATTTTATGGGTCCGCTTCTGGCGAAAGTCCCGAGGAATGGCTCGGCAAGCCTACATCAAGGCGGACGAAGTTGCCATGGCCGCCAATAAATATTCTTTTCCCTACCGCTGAGTGGGTGCGTACGAGCGTTCTTGGAGAAAGAGTCAGTCTTCCGTTCGCCGTGATAATTTTCTGAGTCGAGGCTAAGATACCCTTTTGCAAAAGGGTGCTAGAACAATGTTCTGCAGACGAAAGCAATGGAATGCACCAAATTTTCCGCGCGAGTTGTTCAGACAGTCTAGGAGTAAGAGGGGTAGAGTTCTGATGCATAGCAAGGCAAGTCAATCCGCTGCGCTCTTCTTCTGCAATCATTGCAGCTATGGTATTTTTGCTTTGATTTGAACAGATGATTATCGCAACTTTTGAGGAATCTGGCGCCTCAGGGGAGGCGTCCAACTCGGACACAGAGACTAAATCAGGTGACGAAATTGAGGTCGTTGATGGGAAGGGAAAGGAAAAGAAGCGAGTACTCGGGTGGATGTATACAGGTTCGCACAACTTCTCGGCTTCTGCATGGGGGACATTATCTGGCTCGGGTTCTACGCCCGTACTCTACGTGCGTCTCGTTGCTCCTCGTGCGTCGCGCATCATGTCAAGCTCACTCAACAATACGACGCAGGTCAAAAATTATGAGCTCGGGATTGTGCTTCCGCTGCATAGCGAATCGGAGATAGACTGGATGTCATGCTTCGAACGGCCGCCGAAGAATTATAGCAGTCAGGAACTACCTTGGGTACGTTTATCCAATCTGCCATGGGTAGCATATCTCATCGACCATCTGACAGATGGTTGACAAATATGTTGAGAAACTGGTCCAGGACTCAAAGAAATCGGTCGCAGACCAGGCTCCTATCCGCCTCCGCCTCGAGGGGGGCAAACTGCTAGAGCGGATAGCAGCATTTGTACGAAGCTTGAAATTCTGATCTGCATTGATTTTTTGAGCTGGAAATGGGGATTTATTCCTTCCAGATGAACGATCTGGACGAGGGTTGTTGTAAACCGGCACTATGATAAATTGACGGCCGCAGCTGGGCAGCCCGAATTTGGATGCACATCTGGACGAGAAGGCCATCCAGTGCGCAAAGTCATCCATTGTGTTGCGCTATCTCAAGTGTGCATGTGGGTTCTATCAAAAATTCCCAATGCAACCTCAGTTGAGAGATGGTAAAGACGGAGAGCTGCTCCTGCTCCAAGCCTCCAGTGCTCATGTCCGAGGGCTGGGCGCGTGACAGCCTATAAGTGAGCCGATGAAAAATATGTCACTTATTAATGTTTTACCTTTCAAATTGAGCGAATAACAATAATAGCATAATTATAGGAAATGAAGAACATCGAGCATGGCGTGAGCACGAGTGATGACAACAACTCTAGCCAACAACGTTCACGACGCTCTAGTAAAAGAATAAATGTTCAAGTTGTCAAGTCGAAATGCTTCCGGAGAGTTCCGGATGTCTTTACATAAATGGTAACTATTCTTGTTGCACTGGGAAAGTAATGATCGGACATACATACTCTTTGCTCCCTTCAGCCTGCGATACCCGGCGATACCCCAGCCATACTGACTCTGCAATCACGCCTTTTCTCTCCTTTGCTCAACGCACTCACCATTTCGACACTTATTCAGTTATCTTAGTTATTCGATCATACCAATGCGGTCGTCTATGGACTCAGGGACAGACGTCCCCCTGCCTGTGCCAAGGAGACCGACGCGTCAACCGCGTTGTCTATCCGCATCCGAGTGCGCACTTACCATCCCATTCGATTCGACGCGTGATTTATCATAAAAGTTGTGCAGAATCGCTCGGAATGTGAAGCATTTCGAGGTCTGGTCTGCCTGCCAAGGATGCGAGCAGGTCGCATACTCGGATATTCCTGAGGACCTGCAGGAGGATGTCAGCCGCGTCTTCAGCACAGATGGGATGCTTCCTGCTTCATGGACAAAGAAGGTTAGCTCTTTTTGGATTTCACTTTTTTTTTCTCAGAATCCAAGATGTATATGTCACAGTCCTCAGGAAAACCCAAGGAATTCAGGAAGTTCCTCCGCAAAGCGCGCAAATGCTGTCCAAGTCTCTTCTCGGAAAGTGTTTCCTCAGAGACCGATGAAGGCCGTGCATTATACATCGATTTACTGGTCGTGTTCTCCGCTTGGAGGCGCCTCGCTTGGATGCGCGAATCCAATGAAACGCACTCCGAGGCGGATTTCGTTGCCAACGTGTCAGCATCTCTTTCAATCTCCTCATAACCATCTCATCATTCTCTGTGGACAGATACGAGTTATTGCGCGGCCCTGCGATATCGCAATCTTCTTATAAGTATAGCAAACCATCCACTTTTTCATTTCGCGTCCAACTCACTGTACTCCTGGCGCCTTTTACAGATCGAAATGCACCATCTCTCTCCCCCAACCCCAGCGAAACCTCCGATCCAAAACCACAGCCCGGCGAATCCTCAGTGCCAAAACCGTCATACCCGACTGTGCGGTCTTCATCTCGGCAAAAGACGTGCGTTCTCTCTCACACGCCGCCACGTCCCCATTCAAAGTGCTCAAACGGGGCGAAGCGACCGAACGGCGGCACAGGAGCGAGTCCTCCTTCGAGATCCAGAGCACACCCTGTGCTCAGCTACCGGAAATGCCCCGGTTTGAGTTCGCGGCGAGCTTTTTTGAAGACAAGAAGCCGCTCCACCAAATGCTGGAGGACGCGTACCGCCAGAACCGAATGGCATGCGCCGCTGCCATCCGACACTTGCACTCCCTGTGCATCAAGGCACCCATATTCGGCCTTATCTGGTCGGACGGGACAGTGCGAGCGCACGTCGATTGGTCCGTCAGTGAAAACTACACGTCTCCACTGGTAAACCTCCCCCTCGACTTCTATTAAACCTTACCAGCGATGCTGACACGGATGCATAGACGGTACGATCCGCGCCGTTCCCCGGCCTGGGTCACGATGAGGACGCCAAAGCCGATGTTTTCCACGAATGGCGGTTGGACAACCCGAGCGACATCATCCAAGTTTGGCTGCTCATCCGCAACCTCGATAACTGGACGGCAGGCCGCTTCCGCGAGCGCGTCACTGCCGGCGTCGACGAACTTGTTCGCTGCGTCTGCACAGAGCATCGCAGATACCGACCTTGGAAGCGAGCGGGAGCATCCGTGTTGGCGGAAGTGCACGATGAGAACTCAGGTTCGAGTGCGGTCGTCTCTGCCAGTTCAATCGCTTCCAGGGTTAAGCGGAGAAAGTGCAATTGAATGCTTATTGAAGGGAAACTTTAACCACGGCTGCTTAAATGACTTATTTCATTTAAATAATTGCTGCAATATAGTAACTTTGATCCATGATACACATCCTAACTTAAAGACACGTCAATATCCGTTGCGTATGGTAGAGACAATCTATGAAGTGAACATCCCTCTCGTATTGGGGTGAAGAAATTTGTACGCTGACGCCCATGGCGATGCGGCCGAATCATTTTTTCCAGCTTGACGGTATCCGGGTGATGGCATCCGCCCACGCCGAAAGTCGCCCGCGCTCCCAATCTTCAACATACGACAAGCCTGCTGAAGCTCGCCTGCCCTCCACCGTCTTTAGGCGCTTCTCCGCATCGCACCAGAAAAGCACCCAGTCGCCCATCCGGATGTGGCCGGAGCTCCGCTCGAAGTACCACTTGTTTATTGGGTTGTTCGCCCGGCTCCGCCAGACGAGGTCCTGGCCTTCTCCTTGGCCCTCTTTCCCCCCGTTGGGGTTGACAGAGTTCGGAAGACCAAGACCGTACGTCTCATCATGTAGGGCGACCCAGAGGAAGTCGACGGTGCCATCGCCTTGGTGGCTGGGGAGAACGGCGAACTTGTCGAGGTAGGTGATGGAGGAGAAGTTGGGCGAGCCGGAGCATGGCTCAGTCGTGACAATGGCTGCGCCTGCGTAGTCGCCCGCTACAATGACAAAATCCAAGTGTTTCTCTAACCGCGCGTAGAATGCGTCCAAATCTAGCGTCCTCTTGAATGACTGCTCGAGCAAGGCTGTCATCTTTGGCCTGTCGATATCTGCGACATTCTTCACGACTGAGATGTCCAACCCGCGGCGCAGCAGGGTAGGGGTGTGAGCGGTAAGGCTGCGATTTCCCTGTAACAGAGCGTGAGGCAGACTAGAACTGAACGCGGGCTTGTTCGTGATTAAGTTCGCAATGAGTGAACTGGGTACACGGTGATTGACCATAACCGCCGACGATGTCGGGGGCATGTACGCCAGACAGGTACGCGCTAGAGAGAGGTTCGAAAGCGCCGTTGGATGGTTTGATTCCCAGGGGCGCTGAAATGTGTCCTGTATGTGATGATATTCCGATGCAAGGTTGATGAGAAGATGAGGGTATCCAGAACGAGCATAAGACGGTACACCGCCTTCGCGGTTGATGATCATGAGGCGTAACGGAGTCAGGTCGACTTCATCGGAGAACTCCAGTTGGCCTTCTGGCTTCCGCTTCTCGTGAGTGTCGAGCGCTGCGGCTTCGACCATACCTCGGGCCAGGGCGCCGACCACATCGTTCGCGTCCACTCGGACCGAACGACAGAATGAATCAAGGGCCATGGGGGAGAGGACTGGGATTTCACCAGAGCGGAGGGCTGAACGAATGGGAGTAAGGTCGGAGGGCAACGTGTGGGCTTCGGGTATCTGAACGTGCGGGTCCTCCCCAGAATCATCATTACCAGGCTTCGGACCTAACCGAACGACTGCGCTGAGGATCGGACGAGCTTTTGCACCTTGCTTTTCGAGCGTTTCAACGATGCGCATTGTCTCGTCCACGATCTGCTCACGCTCACCCTCCTCACCCTTAGGAATTCCATCGGAATCCACGACGATGACGCTCACGAGGCCGAGCTTCTCTAAGTACACCATGCCCCGGCTAATGCTCTCCAGCTGTCGGTCTGTGAAAGGGCCTTGGATTTTCACAAGGGCCGTGCGACGGTATACTGGATTAAGAATGGATGAGATGAGGGGGCTAGGTTTGGGCTCCTCAGTAAGTGTTGGAGCCTTCACGGCGTCTTGGGTTTCCGGACGTGATTGCAGGGGCTCGGGAGCATGGATTGGCGAGGGAGCTGGTTGCGGACGGGGACCGAATGAGGCCAAATAAGACTTGGCATCTCTCGCAGATGGGTTGGCTCGTAGAATGGACAGGATGAAATCCTGCTCAGCGAGGTTAGAATGTCACTCAAAAGCAGGAAGGAAGCCTTCGGGATGCTCACGTTGGTCGGCAACTCATGTTCTTCCGGCTCGAGTCGTTCACGGAGACCTCGAACAGTCTGTCAAAGAGAGAGTTGGACGAAGCGACAATGGTGTAAGAAAGAGGGAGAACTCACAGCATAGAAGGCCTTGAACGTGTGGGCGTACTGGGCTTTAGAGCCAGCAGCGGCGAATCTATGCGGGCCATGCAGAGTGGTATGGTGAAACATGATTGGGAACGAGGAGGGGGGAGAGGTGAGGGGAAGAGGGAGGTCGTAGAGGGTTTATATGAGTCATGGACGGGGCATAGCTATCATAGCTGTACTTGCAAAGACATCACTGGAAAAAAGTTGCAAGCAAAAACGTAATGTCTCAAACTGATCTAATCTTATCTTCTCAGTTCAGATGAGCCGAACACCCCTATGCGAGACGAGCATCCCAGTTGCTTTGCCCGGACAATTCTCCCGTTCATACAACTTTGTCTTACAGTAGACCAAATGAATGAGATCGTACTATTTCTGGATCAAATAGCTTTATTCTCTCTTAAAATACGAGGGTTTACTGCCGTCTTACGACTGGCCGCCGAAGACGATCAATGAGTGATTCATATGCATAACCTTTGCGCGCTGTGTAAACAATGAGCAATATTAGCTCGCGAGATAGGCCTTCTCTGCTACTGTGACGGAGTAGAATGGTTCGGGAACGGTCCGCATGTCGTCCCGAGGTGGGGCGGCCGCGCCCGACTAAGTAATGAGACATCCGGAGACAGAGTGCTGTGCTAAATCCAGCGCTTTGAGAGCATCAGAGCAAGTTGAAACCGACCTGAGCGGTTTTGCAGCCGCCATGACTCCTCGAAACGCCCGCAACACCCGTTGATAGAGCGTCTAATATACCGCCGGACAACGTTACCAGTGGCTGTGAGAGTGGAAGCGCCTTGGACAAAGCCACCACGGAGAACAAAATGAAAGGCGCCGGACGAAATTGGAAATGGTACGAGATGGTACATGATGCTTTGTATCGAGTCAGGCTCCATTCTCCGCACCAGGCAAAGATCAAAAAGTCCATATGTGGACCATTCGAGAATGGTGAGTTCCCTGCAGAAAATTCAATAATCATGGAAGGCACCGACAGGTAGCTCCGCACCTTTTCAAGAGCAATCAAAGTATCCTCGCTGATCATTAAAGCAAAGGAAGGGGTGTCTTGGATTTGGGGAGGCAACGGGATCTCTTTGACGAGATAGGGGAGATTTGTGCTGATGGACCCGTATTGCAACCAACGGTATGAGACGAGGCTACTCTCGGAGACCAGATCCCATTCCTCCTCCAAGGATCCGTCTTGCACCGCCCGACGCACTCGTGAAGAACCAAAGTCAAATATCTGAATCTTGCTAACACCATCGCGCGTGACCACTGCTGGGCTGATGTACTTCATTCCAAACACGTAGCAGACCCAGGCTGTCCAGTTTGACTCGCGAATCATCACACGAGTGTGGCAAGCGCCCCAATCGTCCCACGTGAAGACGTTGTACTGCTCTTCTTCACCCTCTTCACCAGCGTCGTCGTAAGGCGTGAGCTTCCCCTGATCTTCGAGGATCATATAGGCCCGGTCCAAGAAAAAGCGTGATGTGACAAAGATGTCTAAAGCACCTTGCTGAATCCTTGAAACTATTCCTAACAAGGAAATGACGAAAAGGCGCTCTCGATGCTCCGTATGAAAAGGGACGTGTAGATCTGGACTGGGGGTCCAATTCGGCGAAGGATCCGAGCGGATATCTAAGCCAAAAAGAGGAACTCCAGTTCTGATGTCGGGCAGTTCGAAAGCGCAGTGAAAGCGAGCCGTTTCAACGTCTAACTCGGTCGCACAAGGAACGCTCATGTCGTAGATCACCAGGACAGGATTGGGAGCAATAGGTCCGAAGAGCATCGCGACCATAACAAATCGTTCATCTAAGAAGGCGAAAGAATTGAGGTTATCTCTGGATAACCTCTTTTTGAGGTTTATAAACAACATGAGAACAGATCCCGAATTTTTCCATGAAATATCATACCAGTATGATATCGCCAGATTTCCAGTTCCATACGACAAATTCGTTGTCGGCTTCCTCATTATTTATAAACAAGATGCCGAGATGATCGCCGTCAATGATGATACTGTACGACCAATCCTCCTGGATGGCATGGAGACTGTGCTGCAGCAGAGATGACTTGGGGGCTGCAGAGTGGGCGGCTCCTGACGATATTGAACGTAGGTGAATGTTGCACACGTTGATTCCGGATCTGGCTGATAGGTGAATAGGGCTGTTTGTGAACAAAACTATTCGATGAACACACTGATATGATTCCTGGATCACAATAAGGAGGTCCTGAGCCGGATCTATACCAAAATCGCGAATTCGGAATTCGAAAGTGAGGTCCCAATCGCGCATGTCAATTCCTCGTAGAACTGACGGTAGCTGTTTGAAATAAAGTGTTTTCGAGTGATTGTTGCTCTGAACAAACACCCCTCCATACAGCTCCCAAACATTCCCCACTGCCATAGGGAAAATGGCGTGCTCTTTCCATTCAAGCTTCCTCCATGCGATTTGGTGTTCGCGTAGGGTCTGCAGTCGTTCAGCTGTGCTATGATGACTGGCTGGTCCGTCGTGCGATCTTGCAGCCGCAAGCCCGACGGCGTATTGCAGAGATGCTGAACCATCTACCAACTCCTTTAGTCCACGATTTACCTATGACGATGAGATAAATTGTATATCTCTCCACAATGCAACGATGAGCGCACCCTCTGGCAAGCCAGAATGGATTGGTAGTCGAGATTCTCCAATATCTTGAGAATAAGTTCTGTTGGCAGCATGTCGAAGGGAGACATGTTGGTTGAGAAGAAAGGGGCAATCGAAAGCGTCCAGAGTTCCAAGTCGCAGTCGCGTCCGAGTCGGTCGGTGACGGTAAGAAATAAATGGCGATAAACTTTAGACTCCGCGACGATGCCATTCATGCACTCCTCACACGCAACAAATCTGCAACAATAATCAGCGAGAATCACTTCCCAATGACGAAAAAAAAGGAATCCAATATGTTTTTGATCTGTAACGCGCATCCATCAAGACGTCCCAAGGCCCTACATAAAGCACACTTGTGACATACATTTCCACTGAGTATCCCACCATGAGGCTTCCGCCTTGAATTTCATTTGGGCGTTTGCAGTAGGAATACGGGGGCCGGGGTAGCCTACAGGAGGTTAGTAGTTGGCAGCATCAGTATGTATCTACTACAGTTATTTTCGGAAGAGTCAAGCGGCCATTGCACCACCATCGCCGGGCCATGCGCAGACGGATGATCGAACAGGTCTCAAGACTAGCACTCCGGTTGAACCTCCATATGTTCTAAGTCGTGCATGGTAGTCCCTCGGCGCGCCCGTCGTTAACAGTACTATATCGTGAATAGCGCACCCCCAGTGGGCTATGCATTTTGGGTCATGGATTGTACATATGCCCTCGTCACGTTGCCAGTCAGTTTGCTGCGGCGTGAAGTCACATCTCTGAACTGCACTTACAGGTGCTTGTTTCAATTATGTGGACAATATAGCTCGAGCGAATGATATCCATGAGCACTAGACTTTCCGACCCGACATTGTCCTGTTCTTGAATTTTTGACATTTGGTTTCAATGAATCCGCGAGGTCACAGTGATGAGCAAAGGCGCTTATTTCAGAGTGCTGACTACTAGTTTTCTCGGCAGTCGCCGCGGCTACTCCCAAGCTCAAGCAGCAATCTCTAACGCTCCCTCGAGTAATCCTTGTATTGAATCTACGCATCATTGGCTCTACTCGTCTCTAATACCACATACAGCCTTCACTTCATGGCGCCCAAGAGTAGTGTCAGAATACCCACCAAGGTCTGTTTCAAGCGACGAAAGCTGTGAGTGTTTACTGAAGGAGCTGCGAGCAGTTCTACCAGGAGGATATTGTACAACGGAAGAATTCCCCACACAACTATGGCATTGTCCTGGTGCGTTCAGATTCTCAGATTCTATTTTATGGACTTTTGACCACTTGATTCTACCACAGAGATGTTGGCATGACGCCGAAGACGTTCCCCCACCTCAGGATCACGCCGACCCGCTGATGAGACTACTTGAGCATGGCGAAGTCGGCGTGTCATTCTTTCCTAATGGTGTCCGCGAAATCTTGCCGGAATCTGACTTCACGCTAGTTGATCGTATGTTTCAGCCTGGAGACTTGTGCAAGAAGAGCGTCGACGATGTGTGGTCTGGGGTTGTCACCAGCGTTGACGTGAAGGGCCGTCTGGAGCACGCCATTAGCGGGGAACCAGTACCGGATTGGAAGGGCATTGAGGATATAGAGAGTCCGGGAGATGTCGATGTCGGAGATTATGTAGCATACGATAACTGGATAGGCCAGGTGAGTTTCATAGTAGCTTCCGAAGATCATCATCTGACTTTGCTATAGGTTGTTGAAGTGAGCTACTTATTTGATTGGGAGTGCTCAAAATATACTGATAACAACAAGCTCTTTGATGAGGCAACTGTTGATGTGTCGAACGGACAGCTAGTGAGATTACCAGAGCTTAGTTCTCGCCTCACGGTGGGTGAGAAAGGCAAGGTGAGTAATATGGTTCCTATGACTTCCCTGCTTCGCTTACCGTAATGTATAGGACATCATACCATTCCCTGTCAGTGTTACGAATTTGTTTGGGCTTTTATCCCGATCTTCGAGGCCCAGTCACTCCGATACAGTTGTAGGAGTAAAGCATAGCGTGCTCGCTATCTCGTGGCTTGCTATAAACCAGACTGTAAGCTGTGTTTATTTTCACGCAACTTTCTCCTTATTGAGATCGATCTAGTTGCCGCTTGCGATAGCGCAGAGTATCCAACGTCCGGAGCGTTTCTGGCATGGGCCTAATCTTGCTAAACTGCAGCTTGTGCGAAAGAGGGCGGAACAAATGATCCGCGTAGGAGACAAACTTTCCCTCAAGGACACAGCTGGCCTTCCTTTCACCCTACATGGGAAAGAGGGGAATGCATTCGGCTCCCTCGAGGTTCGTGTCTATGTCGTAAGGACCACACAGACCATAGTGAAGGTACTATGGCAAGACGGGACGTCGGAAATTTTGCTGTCAACTGATCTGATCCCTTACCTCAATCCGGATGAATATGATACATGGTGAGTAGAGTGCTGATTTTGCCTGTGGAAAAGTAAGGCTGAAGGTGTGCGTTCTTGAGGCCGGGAGATCATGTGCTTTGGAAGGGTGAAGACGAGAAGCGGGCGGCCGTTGTCCAATCTGTGAACGCAACAGAGCGGATGGCTACTGTTCGTTTCGGTGGTTCAACTAATACGGAGCTAGTCTCTCTCCTTGAGCTAGACCCTCACGGAACCAGTGACTGGACGGCTCCAACCCCTGCGCCTTACGATGGTCTTGGGGTACGTCGAGGCGATTTCGTATTCATCCACCCTGAGGGTGTGACAAATGGTCTGGAGCTCCCTAGAATACCTCGAATAGGTGAAATTGAAGCGTGGGTCAGAGAGACGCCTGTTGTCCATCCGAATGGCACGTATGGAGGATGGCGCAAGGTGATGGCTGATATTGGCATGGATATCGCGCGTCGTCGAGAGCAAGAGCATCTTACGGAGGGTCAGATCAAGCAGCCTGACGCTGATGATGACTCCCTGCACTGGTTCGCAGAGGTTTCGGATGTAGGTCCAATCGATCCTCACATAGTGGTCTCGCTTATCTTAATCTCTGAACGTAGCTCCGATTGGATGGAAGCGTAGAGGCCACGTACCCCAGTGGAAAAAAGAGCCGTATTTCCTCTAGAGCGCCTTACAAAGTTATACGACACTATTGAGCAATTGGAGGATCTCTGGGGCGACGACATGTCAACACAGGATGAAATGAATGAGGACCACGTGCATGGCGAGGAGGTCTGGCATATGGATGAAGACGGGAATTGGCAGTCTTCGCCGGACGGGGACGATGGTGACGACTGGGAGGAAACGGAGGATGAGGGCTCTATGGTCGTGGATGACTGGTCCGAAGATCAAAGCACCGCGCGAGACACAGATACGCCCGCAAGTTGGTGGGACAATATTGTTGCCACTGTGACTGATGATGTCCCAATGGCTGATGTAGCTACCGCCGTATCTCGAGGTCCATCGTCAAGCGTGCGATCCTCTTCGCCTGATGTACCGAAGGATGCGATAGAAGAGAGAGATGAGATGGATATGGGAGGGAAGAGCGCAGTGAACGAGCAGAATGGTGTAGAGAAGAAAGTCAGCACCGAGTCACTCTGGAAGCATTTTGATGTCCTTCCCGAAGCGCCGCAAGACCACGCATTCTACAGCTCTTCGCCATCACAGCCATCGAGAACTTTCTTGGCTCGGCTACAGAAAGAATATCGCGCACTCACCAACAGCTTACCCGGTGAGGCTATGTGTAATGCATACACGCCGACGCCTCATTGACGCCTCGTTTGCAGATACCATAATTGTGCGAGCCTATGAGGACCGAACGGATCTTCTCCGCTCTCTCATCATTGGGCCAGAAAACACGCCATACGAAGATGCTCCTTTTGTGATCGATTGGATGCTTGATTCGAATTTCCCTCAGAGCCCACCGATCGCGCATTTCCTCAGCTGGACAAATGGAAACGGCAGAGGTATGTCCGATTTTCCCCCCTTCAACCGAATTGCATGACCAGCGGCATTGTATCTGCTTAGTGAACCCGTAAGTGATATTTGTGCGGCCTCTTCGCGCTGCAGCTCAAGTAGTGGTTGATGGCAGAAACCTCTACGAAGAAGGTAAAGTTTGTTTGTCCATTTTGGGGACGTGGGCTGGAGACAGGAACGAATCATGGAGCCCTTCTCGATCATCCCTGCTTCAAGCACTGGTATCTATTCAAGGCCTTGTCCTTGTCAAAGAACCGTGAGCTTCACTCGCCCTCTTTATCACTTGCTCTGACGAACACATATCAAGGTGGTTCTGCGAACCTGCATATGACAAGCTACGAGGTACTCAGGAGGGGATAGTCAACAGGTAGTTGTTTACCCATAGCATATAGGAACATCTCACTGTTCTGATCAACATCATTTTCGATTGTAGTCGACTCTACAATGAGAAAGCATACGTGCTCTCTCGCGGCTTTGTTCGTCGTGCTCTTGAACTCCCACTAGGCTCAATAGAAGCAGAAATCGACTGGCTCTACCACAAGCAAGGCAGGCTGGAGAAGGTTCTCTGTCACTCTCAAGCTCTCATAGAGAAGAGCCGTGCCTCCAGCGACACTGATGCGGAAGTGGATCGCGAGCTGGCTGTACCACGGTTGACGGCGGGGGGAATCATCACACTAGAACGAACTCTCGCAAAGCTAGAGGCTTTGCGAATTTCGTTGGCGGAGGTTTCATAGCATCGCGCATAGTGGGATGGAGTCTCCGAGTTGCACAGAGTTGGACTCATCTAGCAAGTGTTTATTCTGGTGTTTGTTGTCACATGTATGGGGTACTATATGAGTATTATTTCCTTCTGGCTTGTTACGGCTTCGACATCGCGCTGTTTGAATAGATCTCAAATGTGTCATATGTATGATTGTATCGCATCTGTGTGCTGTTACGCTACATTGATTAGCCGACAGCAATTATCACAAGTAGTGACTGTGAATTTGTTCACCTAAAGACTCTGGCTATCGTAGATGGAATGGCCGCAGCTTCAGCGCTTTCACAGATAATTTGCGAGATACATACAGCTTATGGCGATGCATATATTAATCTGCCGGTAACTCTGCACATGAAACGGACTAAATTACGAGGACCGCCATTACGTAACAATAAGATAGGGAAGAGGTTGAGTGGAGCTTGAAAGAACGTCTTCAACGGCGTCGACCGCTATTCCGCTCTTTTACATCTCCCCTTAGCCTGAGCCTCTGTACTCTACCGCATCAACAGTCAACTGTTGGTTCCATTCGCTTTGTTTCTCGCTTGTCCCGCCCTCTCATCGTAATGGCTTCCGCCGCACAAGGGCGTTACTATGCCGCCAACCCCAGCACACCCTCAACAACAAACCTTCTACCCCCCTCCACAAGAGGCCAGGGAGGCGTGCAGGCCGCGCTCGTTCAGGGCCCTCCATCCCTTCGAAGTATGAACAGTTCAGCTTCTCTAGTACGTCAGCTTTTTCTCTTGTAGTCTTGCTACAGGCTCATAACATCGTTCAGACCGAGTCCCCCTACCCAAATACCAGTGGAAGAAATGCATCATCTACCTCATCGATAGCAGACAAAGTGAGCCTGCTTAACGTATCGCGCGCATAATGCAGATTCTTACTTTCGCGTTTCCACCAGTTCTCTCTGTCCCCTGACCCTTCTTCTTGGGGCGCCGATCTTTCACCAAATGTTCGCGAGCCTGATGACTTCCTCCATAACCCCGATCCGAAACGCGACAGAAAGAACGACCAGGGCGGCAATATTTTCACCTATCGTGGTTTTATCAATCTTGGCTGCCTCGCCATCATTGCCCTTGGTATATTCGCGCTCTTGTATGTCGCTCCGTTTCTATCTCCTCGGTTTTCATGTCGTGAATTTTTCTGCAGTGCAGGATACCCGATAATCACGTATTTCACCAAGAAATCGCTTTCTACGTTTGGTGCATTCAACCTAGGAGGGCTTAATGCTAGTGGACAGGTATTATTCATATATGCACTACGTCGTCTACAAATATCCTCACGGATATCCTCAGGTTCCTGATATGCCTGGAAACTGGGGTCTAATTGACCTGGACACCCCAGAATGGGCATATACTCGCAAGTCATTCGCTGAGGACGGAGTAGAGTTGCAGCTCGTCTTCTCGGACGAGTTCAACACTGATGGGCGCACGTTCTACCCCGGAGATGATCCATATTGGGAGGCGGTAGATCTTCATTACTGGCAGACTAATAACATGGAATGGTATGACCCTGCTGCTATCACGACAAAGAACGGCGCGCTCGAGATCACTCTTTCGGCAAAGCAAACCCACGGATTAGATTACCAGGGAGGCATGATGTCGACTTGGAACAAGTTCTGTTTTACCGGTGGTCTATTGGAGACTTCTGTCACGCTCCCGGGAACGACCAACGTTCTTGGACTGTGGCCTGCCGTCTGGGCTATGGGCAATCTAGGGCGTGCTGGTTACGGTGCATCTCTCGATGGAACGGTTTGTCTGCTGATTTGTATCTGCATGCTATATCAAATGACTAGCGACTGACATGCTGCACAGTGGCCTTACACTTACGACTCCTGCGATGTTGGGACGGTTGCTAACCAGACCAATAATGGGCTTCCGCTTGCTGCGATTGTAAATGGAGATAAAAGCCACGATGGTGTCCTTTCTTTCTTGCCTGGTCAGCGACTCTCTCGGTGCACGTGTCCTGGAGAGTCGCATCCCGGACCTGTTCATGAGGATGGAACCTACGTCGGTCGATCGGCACCGGAAATTGATGTTTTCGAAGCTCAAGTACGCTGTCGCCGCATTTTCGGTGTTTAATTTAGCTGATCCATCCGAAACCAACAGATTTCAGGGACACCCTCGACTGGCCAGGTCTCCCAGTCAGGCCAATTCGCGGTACGTTCCCTCCTGTCAAGCGCATTGACCCTCTTCTCATTTCCACATAATGTAGCCATTTAACGCCCGATACGTATGGCTTAACACGACGAACAACTTGATTATTCCCAATGCCACCATCACCGAGCTCAACTCGTACACGGGTGGTGTATATCAGCAAGCTGTGTCCGGTGTAACAGAGACGGACCAGGCCTGTTACGAGCTGAAAACAGGCTGCTTCTCGGTATACGGATTCGAATATGTACCCGGATTCGACAATGCTGTACGTGGCATTCTTTCACTTTTATTTTGTGACTGTGTACGATGCGGTTTTTTTTTTGTCAGTACATCACTTGGGTTGCAAATAATGCGACAGCATGGCGACTCAACTCAGCTGGAATGGGTGCGGATACCGCAGTGGAGATTGGACCTCGTGCGATTCCCCAGGAACCGATGGTGACCATGATCTTCCTCCCTTTCGTTCGTTGTATGCCCTCACACTGAATACCGCTCATGTACAGTACCTCATCACCAACTTGGGCATGTCCCCGAACTTCGGCTTTGTCGACGTTGAACACCTGACGTTCCCGACGACGATGCGTGTCGACTATATCCGCGTGTACCAGCAGAAGGACAAGATCAACATTGGCTGCGACCCGAAGCAGTTCCCCACGCAAGCGTACATCAATCAGTGCGTCGCTCCGTGCCCTTCTCTTTGCGTTGGTTGATTAATGATCATTTTTTGTTTATTTTTAGGTACATCGAGGCTTATACCAACCAGAACCTTACGACATGGACAGACGACTTCAAGCAGCCGATCCCGAAAAACTCTTTCCTTGGCCAGTGTTGATAATACCTCTGGGCCCCGCCCGCCCGCCGTCGTCTGCTCGCATCTCTGCACATATAGATCATCGTATTCATAACCGGCGAGGATCCTTCCTCCTCCTGTCTTGTATACCATCGTCGCCGCCTGCACATTTCTCATCCTCATTCTATTAACGATACACGTTCTCCCCGACTATTCACCTCACCGGCTCACAATCCCACCAGTCTCGTCTCGTCGTCTCGTCTCGTCTCGCGTACTGCCTATCCGACATCAATATCCTCGCATACCCCGCTCAACAGGCTCAGACAGAACAGCGTCCTTCCCGCTGCTTCAGGACTGTCATGGCCATCTGTAGCTTATTCTTTCTTATCGTTTTTTTTTCATCTTCTTTCTCAACATCTGTCTTCACCTCAAACCTTTTTTGCCAACATGCCAGGGTGCGGTGCGCTGTGCGCGTTTCACCGTACATTTGTGCGCTCGGCTCCCGCTGCCGTGCTGTGTTCCAACATTTTCTTTCTTATTGAACGAACGTTCTCCTCTTTCTTTTCCACTGCTGTCGTGGAGACGTGCGACCTTGGTGCAACGTTGGACCTCTTCTGTTCGTTTGTGGTCGGATTGGATTCGATGTATCGTGTTTCAGGATACGGGCTCTCGCGTTACAATGGAATCGAGCTTGGGCTGCGTATGGCGAATCTCTTTCTTCTTTTCCGTGAAGTTAGTTACCTGCGCGCGCGCGCGCGCGAAATAACGAATATCCCCTGTAAATGCGAACAATTCATCGATCACGGGTCCTTATTCAATGGCTGTCGTTTGTTGTTCGATCAGTCGAGGGACGAGACGCCGAGATGTCACTGTCAGTCGATCCGCAAGGGGGGACCGCGGACGCGGCCCCGGTATGCCAATGAGTCGACAGACAATGAACAAACCGAACTAAGGGGCGCCATTCAGACTGCTTGCTTATCAGCGCTCAGAGTCAGACGTCATGTCAAAGCGTCAACTGCGCCCTTGCTGGTCCACCTGCATCGGCACCTCGGTACCGTCACCGTCACCGCCCTCTGTTTCTGGCCCGCCTTGTTGCTGCTGCCGTTGGTCGTCGAAAGGGACCTCGAGTCCACCGCCCTCGAGCAAGCCCAAGATACCACCGCGGCGGCCGGGAAGGGCGAGCTCGCCGACGGCACGCTCGACACGGGTGAGACCGGTACTCTCACCGCCTTCGCCGCCGACTTCCATGCCGCGTTCGGCGGCGACGGCATCGATGTGTTTGAGGCGGGCGAGGACGGCTGTGTTGGCGCGGGTGAGGGGGGCGGTGGGGAGAGGGAGGAGGGCGTCGAGGAGACGGGATTTGTGGGATTGATAGGTCGTGCGGGAGGTTGTGGGGGCGTTGGAGAGGAGGATGTGGGTTGAAGCGAGTTTGTGGGAGTCTGTGGTGGTGGTGTCGGCGGGAACGGTGTCGGTGTCAGTAGTGGTGGTGGGGATGCGGTAGGTGTGTTCGGTGCGTTCGAGCCAGCGGTCGAGGCCTGTGACTGCGTCGCGTGTTTTTTTGAGGCGGTCGGATTTGGATGGGCGGCCTTTCTTTTTGGGTTGGGTGACGGTGCTGGTTGAGGGTATGGATGCAGAAGGGAGCGGGGTGTCATCTGGGACGAAAATCTCACGAGGGAGGGTGCGAGGGTTGTTGGGCTGGAGAGTGGAGGAGGGGAGGATGTGGAAGGCACGAGTAGTGAGGAGTTTTTGGAGGATGTGAACTGTGTAGGGAGCGAGAGAGGATAGGAGGGGGCCGAGGGATGTCGGAAGGGAGAGGAGGGAGGCGTAGGTGTCTGTTGGGGGACGTTGCAGTCATACATAGATCTGCAGATGAACGTGGATATATGCGCACCTATGGGAATGGCGACCTGGTGTAAGACGTATAACGGAGGAAACGAGTCTCTCGGTTGTGTGGCATAGAACGTGTACAGCGCGAAGAGGGCGACGACTCTGTGGAGCGCGGCCTCTGTCTCAACCAGTCGTTCTGCGCAGCAAAGTACGTGTTGAATCGACTCGAAAAGATGGTCAAAAGAGTTCTGCATGACGCACCAACGAATAACCTGCATGCGACGCGTAGAAAAGCCTCCCTCGTACGGTCATCGAAGACCTTGAGGTGGATCCACGTCCAGCCCTGCTCAGCCCATATCTGCTTGAAAAGGGCGAACGGTTGAGATGATTGAGCGTACTGGGAGACATAGAGGTGTGTGAGACGCTGAAGATCAGCGCGGAAAGGAGTCACGAAAAGCGAAGAAGTGAAGAAGGAGGGTTGCAGGATGAGGTCGCCTCGACTGGTGGAGGGAGAAGGGGCGACAGACATGAGGAAGGATGTGGCTAAATCTATGACATTTTGTGGGTGGGGGACTCGAGGATATGCAATCTTCGGCCGTTGCTTTTATACTTGGTCGTTGGCTGACAGCGTCCCGATTTGGAACAGCACTTGCCAAAAATGGAAGATCTCATGTTGTGGATGTCAGTCAAGTCCATAGTATTTCGGCAAAGCCGTCATCCTCTATTTCACTCGTCTGCCATGGCCATTTCACCCTTTGCCTGTAGCCCCCTCCCGGACCATGTTTTCAGGTTACTCTGTTCCCCCTCCCAAATTCCAGCCAAAACACCACCGTGACCACGCTCCTTCATCCCTTCATCCCTTACCACCCTCCACCACCACCCCCATACGTCCCAATCCTCAGAATAGACGTCGCGACAATGTCAGGGCTGCTCTTTCCCAAGCCCCACTATCCGTTCGGAAGTTGGGCTCCTCATCTTCGGTACGTGACCCGTTCAAAATCGGTTCGACCGCACCATTTACCGACGCCTTCGACCAGCGCTCGCGAAATCCGTACGATGTCAACGGCAGGAGTACGTCCATCTCCAAAAAGGTTTATTTCTATTTTCTCTCCTGTCGGCCCCCCTCCTCACCGAACCCCCTAGTTTTCCTTGCCTGCCGACCCCGCCTTCTGGGGCGGAAACCTCCGCTTCAACGATCCAGAACCCGACGACCACATCCACAACCCAGACCCGAGACGCGACAGGAAAAATGACAAGGGCGGCACCATCTTTACTTGTCGCGGTATCGCCAACCTCAGCTGTCTCTTCATCCTCCTCAGCGGCATCGTCACTCTCTTGTGCGTCCCATCCCCCTCGCCCTGCTGCCAACCTGTACTCATCCTAATCACTGAAAACAGCGCCGGCTATCCGATCGCGACGTATGTTCTTAAACACCGTCAATCAACTTTGGGCGCCTTCAACGCGGGCGGGACAAACAGCAGCGGACAGGTGTCAATCCCCCGTGCACTCCATATCCAATGACTGTTCTGCTGGCTCATACACCCTCTCCTAGGTCCCGAGTATTCCCGGAAACCGCGGCCGCATCGACGCCGACACACCCATCTACGCGCTCACCCGTCCGTCCTTCACGAACCCGTCAGTCACCCTTGAGCTCATCTTCTCCGATGAGTTCAACACCGACGGCCGCTCTTTCTACCCGGGGGACGACCCCTACTGGGAGGCCGTCGACCTACACTACTGGCAGACCAGCAACATGGAATGGTACGACCCCGCCGCGGTCACCACCAAGGACGGCGCGCTCGAGATCACGCTCTCCGAGAAGCAGACGCATGGCCTGGATTATCAGGGTGGCATGGTCACCACTTGGAACAAATTTTGTTTTACGGGTGGTTTGATCGAAGCCAGTGTGACGCTCCCCGGCGTGAGCAATGTCGTGGGACTCTGGCCTGCCGTGTGGACGATGGGGAATTTAGGGAGAGCGGGTCACGGTGCCTCGCTCCAGGGCATGGTCTGTAAACCATCCTCCTTTCCCACGTCAATGTCTCTGAAGGAAATTTCGTCTCATTTTTTTTTTTCTCGCAGTGGCCGTATACGTACGACTCGTGCGACGTGGGCACAGTCGCGAATCAGACGCACAAGGGCAGCCCCGTCGCGGCGACGGAGAACGGCGTGCTCTCGTACCTCCCCGGCCAGCGTCTGTCGCGCTGCACGTGTGCGGGGGAGGTGCACCCGGGCCCCAAACACTCGGATGGCACGTACGTCGGGCGGTCCGCCCCTGAGATTGACATGTTCGAGGCACAGGTGCGCTTTTAACTCGCTCTTCTCCATCGGACGTGCGTCAACTGAAACTTTTTGGGCCTTTATTTGTTAGATCACTGATAAAATGGGGTCCGTGTCCCAGTCGGCGCAGTTTGCCGTACGTTGAGAATTTTACATCCGCTAATTTTTTTCTCGACGGTCAGCTGATTTTGGCCTGCCTCCGTAGCCATTCAACGCGGCGTACGAGTGGGCCAACACAACAGACAACTACAATATCCCGAACTCCGCCGTCACGATAATGAACCCGTACAAGGGCGGCGTCTATCAGCAGGCGGTGTCGGGCGTGACCCGGACAGGTGAGGATCGCACCCCACTACATATGTTTGGGTGATCACAGGATGGTTGACGCGTTCGAGAAGACCAGAATTGCTATCAGCTAGGGACGGGGTGCTTCTCCGTGTACGGGATGGAGTATAAACCAGGTACGACCTTCCCCCCCGGCCTGCGTTTATGTATGTGTAGACAAACACTGACAGCCCAATGTGGATTCAACAGGGTTTGACAACGCGGTTCGTACATATCAAGCTTTCTTGACAACGCACCGTTGCTGTCTTTCAACTCAACCACGTACCTACTCATGCGCGTTGTCTGTCTGTTTTTTTTTGCAGTACATCACCTGGATCACAGACAACAAGACCGCGTGGACGCTCCAGGAGGCGGGCATGGCGGCCGACTCGCGGGTCGAGATCGCCGCGCGTCCGATACCGCAAGAGCCCATGGTGCGTCTCACCTCCCCCTTCCCAAGTCTTTATTTCTTCTTTATGCTGGCTGACTTTGCCGGGCAAGTACATCCTCGCGAACTTGGGCATGTCGACGGCGTTTGGGAAAGTGGACACGCAGCACCTGACGTTCCCAGCGGTGATGCGCATCGATTATGTGCGTGTCTACCAGCGCGGGGATTCGCTCAACTATGGGTGTGACCCCGACGGGTTCCCGACGACGGCATATATCGATCAGTGCGTGTTTGGTTCTCGCCTTTTTCCTTCCCCTCCACTCTCTCCCCGTGGGATTTTTATTTTGATGTGGTTTGGGTTGGATTTGCTAAGGGCATCGTAGGTTCATCGAAGCATACACGAATCCGAATTTGACGACGTGGACGGACGACTACGGACAGCCGTTCCCGAAGAATTCGTTCTTGGGCCAATGCTAGTGTTGGGTCCTAGGAGAACATCGACGTCGGCTCTCCGAGTCTCCCACTTTTCCTCTTTACACGGTGCCAAAGTGTGGCGGCATACACTCGTCTTTTTTTTCCGTTCCGGCCGCTCGCTCGTCCATTCCCATCACACATACGCATACGCATGGTTAGTGCGTCGGAGGTATGCTCGGAGGAGGAAGATTCGTTGTTTTGAGTACAGGTTGTATCTTTTTTTTATACGTAATATCATACCATCAGGAAGCTGGGTTGTGTACAGTAAGTAGT